>JAGVSQ010008618.1:0-12633 GCA_022683975.1 Rhyacophila evoluta | reverse complement strand
CGATTTTCAATTAGTGTTTTAATACCGAATTTTAATGATTATTTGTATTGAGTGTATATCGCCTAAAGTGAACGTGATACCTAAATCAAATATCGATATATTCTATATACTAGTATGTTTATAATTCTTATTCAAACTACTGGCTGTTACAATGTTTTTGATAATGTGACGTTTGTCAAATATTGATAAAAAAAAGTCGTCATAGCCAACAAAATAATAATTATTCTTAATATTCTTCACTGTATAACAAACAACGATATATATTTGCTTAGCAGTCGAAGAGTCTCAAGTGTTTACTGATGTTAATATCCATCCGTATATCCCAATAATATCATTATATTATAATAAAGTATTCATTTTTTTAACTCTTATCTTAAAATAAAAAATCATAACTCCGTATACGAGCACATGTTTGCCACATGGTGTCTCCAGGATTCTTTGTCACCCACCAGTCACTTTGCATCCTGCCAGGTCATGCCAACATTCCTGAATAATCTAATCTTTTTATTCAATAATGCTGACATGATATATGGAAACCTGGACAATTAGAATTATAGAGATTAATATTGAGCCAAATGTGGCTAATACGATTTAAATTCATGCTTTTTTTTGATAAAATTAGAAGAAAATTAAAGTACGTACATGTATATTACAAATAATTATATATGACATTAGCTAAATCTTCATAACATTTTTAGTGTTCCATGTAATTAGTAATTATATTTAAATCATATAAAGACATAGTTCAAAATAATAATAAAAATATTAACCACATCATCGCTTAGAATAAAAAAAATCTCTCATATTACTCGAAGGTCAGTAAGTTTATTTGACATAGAAAAAAATTAAGCTTTCTATAACTTATGTAATAATGATAAAGCCAGTTTATCAAATAATTATTATTCTCTGATTTTTTTCATTTGAGATATATAAATACAGCAATGTGTGATAATGACAACTATTTGCAGATCATCAGAAAATTTCTGAAAATAAATATGTTAATTATATAGTTCGAATAATTTTCAAAGTGCTATCATACTCGTAAACTTTTCAACCGCTAAGCTTGCCATACATTTATTGGTCATTCAAAAACTTCCAAAAGTTAATAAACATTACTACCGGACTAACCCAAAAACGTGTTTAAATTTTGTTTCCCTGTCTGAGTTAAGCAAAGTTAGGTTTTATTTCCTGAATTATTCATCTATTATATGTGACTTAATAATATGTGAACACTTACATTAAAATTCAAATAACGTCTGATATTTATCTAAAATTTTCAACTGCTTGAAAACTTTGTTTGTTGAAGATATTTCTTTATCTTTTTTACTCTCAGTATTAGGAAACTTTAAGCATATCCTATGCGAAAGTTCTTCTAAAACGTGACTTGCGGAAAGTGCATCCGCCTAAAGCTTCTCATATGTTATATCACATGCAAATATGGTTAGGCATGCAAATATCTACCTTCGCAGTTTGCATACGTTTTGAGTTGCAGTAATTATGACATAAGTATGCAGATTTGCAGAGACTGTTTTAATTTTCTGGTAAATATAAATTACGAGAACTTAATTTTTCGTAACGCAAACTGAACTTAAATTAAATGCTTTGATATGGTTTAATTTAATTAAAAAATAGTATGAATGATATTATTGGTAACGGAGAAATTTCTTCTTATAAATAACTATCTAGAAATTAATCCATGGTAATGTCCATTTTCAAATATCAGTAGATATACTTGAACATATAATAAGTGAATAAACTGTATTAAGGTTTTATTATAATATGTTGTTTACTTTGGTTTAGCTAAGATATAGTATGATATCAAATATTACAAAATACTCAATTCACAGCTCTTTTCTATACGGAAGTAAAAAAAGATTCATGGTGGTCGTATATTGAGCTTTTAAAAAGATACCTGCATCGTAAAGAATTTTTTTTGGCTCGCTTGTGAAGCTTAAAATAGAAATACATCGTATTGGTCCTATTTATTTACACGTAAAGCATAAAAAATGGCAGTTTTATTAAGCAGGTATAATATGGCTTTTTTTATTCGCCGTGGAACATGTTATCATAATATTTACATTTAAGCACCAAAAAGTATTGCTACATAAACACGACTAATGATTTAAAGAAATAAATGGAGATACGTA
This sequence comes from Rhyacophila evoluta, assembly GCA_022683975.1. Classification (NCBI taxonomy): domain Eukaryota; kingdom Metazoa; phylum Arthropoda; class Insecta; order Trichoptera; family Rhyacophilidae; genus Rhyacophila; species Rhyacophila evoluta. Next base: position 10,486 of record JAGVSQ010008618.1, on the reverse strand, counting down.
TCATATTGATTGCAGAAAAAAAGGGACGTAACTCGCACAGGACACACAAAAACCATATATTTTGGGCCAAAGTCAAAATATTAATTAGAAGCTTGAAGTTTACAAAAGAATAAAGCTGGTGTTTTATTTAACCAATCTAATATTAATTAATTAATTGATATTTTTAACCGATGGCGCTTGATAAAAATTGATTTTAAATTCAAATATGAAAGTTTACTAGTTTTATATAATTTACAATCTAATATTAATTTAATAGGTTATCTAAGAAAAAACAATACAATTTATGTAGCAGAAGTCTTTTCTCCTAATCACAAATTTCACAAGACATCATTTTTTCAAATAAGGACGCTAGTTTTAGATACTTCGGCATTTGCAGTATAAATCATTTGATTGAATATGTATTAAGTTTGATTATCCGTTTTGATTATTGATAGAAAACTAATTTGACAATACTGAGAGTTACATCTATTTTTTCAACAGTTGTCGGTTTATAGTTATGCATTTACATAATTTAAAATAATTGAATTCATATTTTATAATATCAAATATAGTTTCCTAATACCCAATCAGGTAATCAACATGTAGAACATAATCCTCCAACTGCACAAAAAAAACTTATATCAAGAGAATTTTAATTCAAGTAATATTATAATAACAAAAAAATACTTACCAAAAAAGACGTTGAACACGTACAGCAACTTCTTTTTACGGAAATCAGAAATAGGCATTTTGTTTTGTTGAAGCGATCTGTAAAAAAAGGAAACCACTATTATAATAATGTATACAATAATTTTTCATATTCAGGCTAGTCCTTTCCTGCTTATGTAATATAATATTTTGTATGAATACACCCATAGCTGTATCATTTTACTTTAGTATAATTATATTAATAAAATGTAGCCCGAATGGAAAAAAATAAAACTACCATCAAATTACTGCTCTTCTAAGTAAAATGACAGTATTTACATAAGGAATCAAATGTAAGACACTGTGTTTTTGCTTATTAGGGAAGACTATTTATAATATTGGTTGAATTATTGTATTTTAGATTTTATAATTAAGCTGAATATTTTTGTCGATAGGTATTTTGGTTATGATATCAGCATTAATACAATTTTTCTACGTATACTGACATATCTTTTCATGAGATTTGATTATTAGTTATTTTTTTATGTATTAAAGGTCAAATTTTTCTTCTAAACAAATCCTTTATTTTTTAAATTCTATAGTTGTAATATTCAATCTCGTAACTTTTGGATGGAAAGAACAGACGGTATCCTCTCGGTTAGTATATTTTTTAATATTATGGAAGTTAATATATTATAGATATATATGAATCGGTGATCTTCACATTATTAAGATCCGTGTGCGCCATTTTAGGAACGGACTTGGTAAAGAAATCATGATCAATGTTATAAGTGGGTCAAATAGAAATATATCTCCGATAAACCAGAAGTTAGCGTGCGTGTCTCACATCTGGAAAATGCTAGTTTCATTCCTACATCTGCCTGATTAAAAAAACACAGGACTGGATGCCCATTCAGTAGCAATTGTCTGTTAACCAATTCTCACGAAAAAAAACCCATCAAGACATCTATTCAAATGCGGAAATTTATATATTTCACTATTGGAGCGGAAATTTTGTTCTTTGCTAAGTTGGATTCATACGCTTCAGTTTTGGAACGAATTTTGTTAATACAAAAAGTGATTTTCAACTAGATTGTATTTTTATTTAACTAGAAAAATAGTCATTGACAAAATTTATGAGCATGTATAGTTTTGATTTAATATGTATAATGTTACCATTATAAACAGGATATTTCGCGAAATATATAACAGTTTAATATATTTACATCCACTTATTCATAATTGACAATTTTCGTAAAATATCCCTTATCAAAATATGTTGTTTAAAAGTTTTCATTTATGGTATTCAATATATAATATTGGTAATCAATTCTTATAAAAACCAAATAAACACAAATCTTCAATATATTTCATTTTTTATTTTTAACAATTTAAATCCTCATTTTTTATATAAACATAAAACATAACACAAACATAATACTTTATCTATTATGTGTATATTATTTTCTTTTGTATTTTTACTGTACAATTACTATGGTATTATATAAAGCTTTTGTATCTTTAACATTATGCGTGTTAAAGTTACGAGCTTTCGCACGGAATTCATAAAGATATAATTTACTTCATTCAAGCTTAAACTTATTTACAAAGTTCTACATGGGGGATTTGGTAGAATTTACTGTAAACAAGCGTCATACATACTCCTCTAACGAGCTTAATAATTTATACTATCACCAGCGATACAAAGTCAAAAGTGATATAATTTGCTGCGCGAGTGAAAAAATGTCTAAATGAACACGGCGTCATATATCGCGTTAATGAAATTCATGTCGAGGGCCTGTAAACGGCGTAGAAGTGAGAAATAGAACATTCTCCACAAATGATAATTAAAAACAACACGAACGAAGCTTTTTGACGTTAGTGTACATTTTAATTATTTCGTTATACTTTTTTAAAGCTGCAGATGCGACGTGAATGTATGAAAAAATATTTTAATTGTTTTCAGTAACACATGCTAATAATTTTTCTACCATTACAACTATTATCTATAAATAATTTCTTTTTATCTATCTGCTACAAAAAGTATCATATAAATATTTAAAGGGTTAATGTGTTAGTTTTAGAAATGGTGTAAATATATTATTACAATGTAAATATTTAATATTGACTGATTTATTTTTCTTTCAAATAGGTCTCCAGTCAAATTTTCAATTTATCAGGATTTAGGGTAGGATTTAAACACGTTAATATCTGTATATAATTGTGAACATGTAGAAAGTAAATTCAAAAAATATTATTGATTTTTCTATTATAATCAATTTACATGAAATAATTCATTCATAACTTTTATACATATTCTAATACTTAATAATTAATATTTTTGGCTGATGGTGCTTGATGGAAATTGATTTTAAATTCTAAATTATTTAAAGCTGGTAAACTTCCATCACCTGAAATATAATTAAAACAGTGTCACATTAAGAACATTTATAAAATTATAAACTAGGTGTTGAATTTGTAAAATTTATTTGTTTTAATAGGCTACAGGTGAAAAATTAAAATACAAATTTTAGTAAAATTTAATTGCCAGAAAAAATACAATGATTAATCTGATCTAAGTATTTTTGGATCGCTAATTTTTAAGTAATTTCAAATTCCAACTTATTGTGAACAATTAAATAACAAACATTTGCATATACTTGCTTTTAATAAATGTATGAGTCAAGTATTATAGTTCACATTGAAAATGAGAAAATATTGTCGCCACTATACCGGAGATACGGGCTCGAATTCTACAACTGCGAAAGGTTTATTTAAAGTTTAAATGCCGGATTGATTTTTTTCAACATTTTCTCTCTAAATATGTAGCATAAAGATCTACATAGCTTAAAAATATCTGCATCAAAAGTAAAGCATATAGATCTCCGTAATATGAAAATATATATCTACAGACTATTTTCTACGATAGTTAGGTCTCAAACTGTTGCTCAACCCAATGGGCATCCAGTCCTGCATTTTCAGATTTATAAAAATCCAACAGATATAAGAATTGAACCCACTTTCCTCTAATTACGAAGTGCGTACGATAACCTCTATATCACCAGAAAGACAAAATTGGATGGCTGGTGAATTTTTTAAAGAAAAATCTTTCCTTATAAGTCTCCACATTGCGGAAATTTATGTATAGTATTGTTTGCTGTGGATTAATACATTGAAAACGAGGCCTGTAAAAAATGTTTGATGTTTTATAGAATCTGGTAATTTAATATTATATTTCAAAGATTGATATTCAAAATTCGTATTTCTCAAATGACATAATTTGTTAATTAATTAATTATGAATTATACAACCCTATTTCTAGAAATCATGAATTGTAGGAATATAATAGAAGATATTACGGGTCGCTTTTCGTTCCATTTCATCAGGCAAACAATAGACTTCCGTTGGCGTGCCTAAATTCATAAAAGAATATTATTCCGTTGAATTGAAACGACATGCAATGTTCTCGACTGACTAAGACACAATCAGTTCAAATGAAAATTACCATTTTCACCGTATAAGATCACATGAGCCAATTCGATTGTACGCAAGAATTCTACTAACAATACAAGAAAATTTATATTTTATTATGATACAGGGTGCGTTTCATGTTCTAGGCTGATTTTGATTTGGCTGTCATTCGTCAATTATTATTTTACAGTCAAGGAGAGTGGGGGATGGTACTCAACGTTCCCTCTATTTTATTCGTTGTGTGTGCGGTCCATCAACTTATGTGTGCAAGAGGCTATTGTGCAAATATGCATAGATAAAATTAAGGAGTCAACATAATGTACCACAAAATCATAAATTACATTTTCCCAATATGTAGATTATGTATAAACCCTATCATAAAATATCAAATAAAATAGATTATTGCACAAAACAAAAATATGGTTACGAGTTCATTTCTTTGTAATGTGTGCGGGGGATCAAGACATGTGTGCGTCTGCACATGCGCACACCTTAGAAAAAATGTTGATGGTAATGTATTGTGAAATATCTGATGCCGGAACACCGTATTGAAATTATTAAAACGTTTTATTTAAATAACTGTGCAGTTTTTGTCAAAACATCTTCATTAGCGACGAGACACATTTAACCTTGTCTAGGTTTCTGTATAAACAAAATAGCCGCTGTTGGGGCACTGAAAATCTTCAAATTGATATTGTATGGTGCACCATTTGAGCTGCTGATATCATTGGGGTATATTTTTTCATGGGTAATTGTGACATATTGGTAAACTTTTTTGTGCCCGTATTGTATGAATTGGATCAACAGTCCCGTGCCACAACACACAGAGCTTATGCTGTGGGGTAAATTTTGCCAGAAACTTTTTCATTTTCTGATAATATAAAGCACATCTTATATCAGACGTATTCAAAAATTTTTTTTTACATATATATTTTTATATAAGCCATGTTCGCTCCCAAAGTAGAGCATGTGGATCTACACAGTGTGAAGATATCCACTCTGAAAAAAGATTATATGGATCTTCTCAATGTGAAGACGTCTTGACAGATTATTTTTTACGAGAATTGTTTGTCAAACAATTACTCAACCGAAAAGGCATCCGTCCTGCATTTTCATCAAGCAGATGAGGAATCGAATCCACATTCCCCGGATTGCTGAGCACGCACGCTACCAACTGCGGTACCGGGTAAACTTATTTTTAAGCATGGCTTAAAGAAAAGATTATTTATAAAATCTTTTGTATTTTATTTTAACGTTAAACACATTTAAATTGATATTAAACGGAGTTAAATGTAATGTATGAGAATGCAGGAGTCTTCAGATGAAAAGCCTTTCTTATTATTTATCGGGCGGAAAACTGAAAATATCGAATGAAAACTGTTTGCTTGATTTTCAAGCCATAAATTATTTTTCCGTTATTTCTCTTTTGGTGTTTCGCAGGAAATAAATTTTGGAAACGTTTCTCAATAAAATACCTTCCACTAGACAAACGTTGTATGTCTTTCAGGGACCGGTATTTTGCGGTATTTATTCAGTAAATTAGATTGATTACATTTTCTGTCGTTTTTAGATTTCTATGGTCAATACTGCCATTCATCTTTAACGAGAATCTTCCTTGTTCTTTTGTGTTATTAATATTAAGTCCACCATTAAAACTGTATTAATAATATCGAAAATATTATAAGAGTTGCTTTCTCCTCCACTACCCGCCACGTCTCCACACCCGTTACGCGGGCGTATAACATGGCGTAAATAACGTGAGGTGCTCTTCAGAAGTGCCAGAAGTGTCCCAGCAGCAGCTTCCCAAGACCTTGGTTGGCGTGCACTAGAGTGTGTGTGATTCCTATTCTAACATACCCTGTTAATATCTAGATTTGTCGAGAAGAGACCTTCCCGTTCGCCATAAGATTTTGCAATTTTTTTAAAAGCTAGAAAATTATCCTTCTTAGAAACCAAGTCGCAATGACTGACCTGTCCGATAAATGGTCGACTTGAGAAGTTCTTCTCTTTCAACCGACATATGGGGCACTCACAGAGAATGTGATTGACATCCTGCATTTCGTCAAAGTACTAAGACTTCACAGCATCTCTATTTATATAGTTGGATTCCGTTTTTTCTATGATTCACAATTTATTAATTTCATTTACACGGTGACTGAGTACATACTTGCATTCACCTGATACTGATGGTTAAGTACATATATCAGTTCCGTAGCTGTATAAATATTTATTTTTCAGGAATAAAAAGTATTTATTATTGAAGAAAAACAAGCTAAATATTGAAATTTTAATAGAAGGGCTTTTGACAGTATGGATTAATTAGATAATAACACGATAAGTCTGTCTCTTCAAATATCAAACTGGATGAATCTTCATTAACGAATTTTTCTTTGATAGAATTTATATGGTGACGAACTATAATTTGATTATTTTGAAAGTATTTATGAAATGAAACAATTGTCAGTAATTAAAGGATCAAGATATTTTAAGTAGTATGGTATTTTTACCTGTTAAATATAGTTATATTAAAAATACTGTCATGTAAGTAAAATCAAAAATCAGTGATTATAAATTGAAATATATTGAGGTATTAACTTCTGTAATACTCAGATTTAATTTTAAATTACAGTTACAACTGAAAATTCATACATGTATATATATATATGCAAATGAAAATGTTCAAAGTGGAATAATTTAAGGTATTTTCTATCTCATAGCTGAGCAATATTTTGAAATGTCAGCTTTATACGATAATCTTAAGCAAATAGATAAATCTTTGAAGCTCGAGCTTTGAGGGTATTCTAACGTATAGGGCGGGTGTTGAATGATTGTTGATTTTAGGATAGTGGTGAATCTTTTACAGGGACTTGCATCTTACCTTTCATGTAATATTAAATTATTATTTTTACAACTGTTGAACTGAATCATAAATAAATTAATAAACATAAATTTAAAAAATTCACCTTAAAGGCACATTTGGTTTTAGCACACATTTTAAGACAGCCAATATAAATGAAAATATAATACATAAATACCAATAATGTGGCCATAAATGTAACATTATTGTATTCAGTGAAAAAAGTGAAGTATAATTGAAAAGAAGGAAATCACAATATTGAGGCAGTAATAAAGTAAGAAAAATTGATATCCGTTTCCTGAATGAAATCACTTAGAGGTTTATAAATTTATTATTAGATAAAATAAATATTTTTTTATGAACCAACATTTGTATTACTTAACCATGCAATTTACGATTTTTCCAAATGGATTTTATACGCCTCATACGAAGCATTTACTTTAGTGTAAGAATGTCGTTCATTTTTTATTTTATTACCAGGAATTTATTTAAGACGTATTTGATTCGCGCATAACCTTTTTATTCGTCATTCAATCAGCTAGATAGAAATGTCTCTTATAGACTCAAAGTATAAAAATACAAAACTGAAAAGTGTCAGATATTAAGTAACGTTACATATTTATAAAGAGGCTTCAAAACAAATACATTTTATTATTATTTAAATTTAAGAGCAATGGCATTCTAGTGAAGTGTAAATAAAAATCTTTCTAGTCCTATCAACAGTTTACTACACCACGTCGTTTAAAATCTTGTATCCTCTAACATCCCCTGTGTCAAAAAATCGTATGTGCTTTTTCCTTGTCAAAACATCCTATGTGCTCTCCCTTTGAAAAGCTTTCACCTTGTGACAGAATCATTTCTTTCCCCATTTTCTTTTTACAAAGCCCAAGGCTCGCATATGAAGTAATAATTCGAAGAATTTTATTATGCTTGAACTAAAAACAGCTCCAATCAGCTGTATACAATTTACCAATTTAGTGTTAAGGTGTCGCACAAAGGTGTTTTTTACTTTATAAATGATGAAAAAATTCATGTTGGTTTTTTTATGGAATATTATATATTGTCTGTTGTTATTGAATATTGTCTCCTCGGTTAGCATAGTTGGTAGCGTGCACGCCTAGCAATCCGGGGAATGCGGGTTCGAATCCTCCATCTGTTGTTGGATTTTAAAATCTAAAAACGCAGAACTGGATGCCCATTGGGTTGAGTAATTGTCTGACAAAATATTTTCGTGAAAAATAATCTGTCAAGACATCTTCACATTGCGAAGATCCATATACTCTTCTTTCGGAGTGGATTTTACACTTTGTATAGATCCATATGCTCCAAGTTGGGAGCGAACATGGTATAAAAAAAAATATAATATTTGTAGAAAAAGCACTTTCTTGGTTATGTCATTTTACAATATAAGGCTTTTGGTCATGGAGTCATTAAAATATCCTTATTTTTAAAAATAATATTTTACAATGTAATCCGTAGTAACTTATGTAGCAACTAAAGAAAATATTAAGTTAGTATTGATTTATGCAGTGTGGACAATTTTCGTTACTTTGAGCCTGACCAACCAAAGTGGGACCCAAACTCGCAACCCCTAGGTCCAAAGCGCGCACACTTATCTTTCAGCTATTGATAGTTCAAATTGCAGTGGTCAAAAGTTCATATAAGACAGTATAATCTGAAATTATTTAATAAGTTTACTTATCAGTGCACTTTTTAATAAAAAATAAATATTATAACATAATATTTTATTCAAAAGCTCAAGTTTATGTTTTATTAAAAATATCTACCTGGCTCAACTTTTAAGCAAAACTCGATTAAAAATAAAGCTTGCCATCATTTAAAATTTTATTTAAGTTTGAAATAACCAACAGAGTATTTAAATATAATTATTAAGTTTCGAACTCTTCTATCTTCCAACTTAGTCCGATTTTAATTTGTTTATTTTGTCACTAGTGTTTGTTTTATTTAATATTTTATCAAAGGATTTTTTATTTTTTGTGTTTGTAATTTAAATTGACTGATACCATACTGTTTGAATTTATTATGGTATGATATTACTGAAAATTTATACATGCGTGAACTATACATATATTCTTTAATATTACATACACACGTTATAAAAATCACAAAACATTTTTAACTCTATACATTGTTGTCTAGATTTATTTATTACCATTGTGTATTTAGAACTGTAATATATTCATTTATTTTTATACATTTTTTTTATACTTTATATTTATCTATCCATTCATTAAGGATTATATTTTCGTTATTAATTATCAAAGAGTTTTAGTACATCGTGTAAATCACTGGTGACATAACAATTTACTATACTATATATGATTGGAATTGAAAACCATTAAAAATTTTATACACTAATTATATTTTTTTTATACCATGTTCGCTCCCAATGTGGAGCATATGGATTAGTACAGTGTGAAGATATCCAATCCGAAAGAGGAGTAAATGGATCTCGGCGATGTAAAGACGTCTTGACAGATTATTTTCCCGAGAATTGTTTGTGAGACAATTACTCAACTCAATGAGCGTCCATTCCTTCATGTTCATGTTTTAAATCCGTCAGATGGGAAATCAAATGCGCGTTTCCCGGATTGCTAGGCGCGCACGCTACCAACTACGCTACTGGAGAGACAAAATAATTTAATAAAGGAATATGTCATTTATTTTCTAAATTACCGAGTACTTACATCACAAAATGAATTTTAAAACTAAGTTTATATATTCATTATAGTAACAATGACTATGTATTTCAAATTGTATATCACACCTATAGTCTTGATCAACGAGGTTTTTTATAAGACTTATGTTTTCTTTCTGAATAATATTATTATATCTCATCTTAATATGATATATGCTTTTATAAAAATTTTTGCGTTATAGCCAAATCTATTATAAAAACAAGAAAAGCTTTTACAAATTTCAGCCCGAATAGATGAATGCGCCCGACTTTTCAGCCCACAAAGCCTGACAAAATGCACATTGGTAATACGAAAGTTCAACTTTTTTCCTCTCGAAACCAGCGATGAAATATTTTTCGAAACGTTCAAACCTTTTAACTGCCATAAAGATCCCTCGATAAGCTGCATCGGAGCGTTTAATATTGCATGTACGAATGGCGATTTTGCATTTTTCAATATTCGAAATATGGTAGAATACTATTTCTACATTCGTGTTTTTATAATATGACGCAAAATAAAACTATGTTGAAGAATAAATTACTTGTTTTACGTTTTAACTTTCTCCTGAATGTGAAGCACATGGATTTTGAAAAATGATGGCAGATTGTATTTCAGAATAACTGAAAGTCATCAATCGTTCCTTTCACTAAGGATGCAGTTCTTTATTACTGATTTTTAGATATTCTCATGTACATGTAAAATTTTAAGCCAGGACATCTGGTTTTAAGGCCATTTCGTTTACTTATTAGCCATTGGTTTATTAATGGCTATTAGTTATCACCTAGGTGAGAGCGAGCTTAGATGGATGCTATTATATACATTATCAGAATAG
>JAGVSQ010008617.1:0-14254 GCA_022683975.1 Rhyacophila evoluta | reverse complement strand
ACATCACCATACTCATAATTAAAATAAAATGATAGATTAAGTAAATATTTAGTCATTTCAAGTTATGATTAACCCCTTGAGTAGTATGGACGTACATTTACGTGCGTTGGCTTGTTTTTAAAGCCATTCTTGTATTTTCTAATAAAATTTTATTATTTCCTTTAATATAAATATTAGATTAGTTTATGATATGTAAAATTCATTACACGCATATCTTTTATTTTTAGGCTTGAAAAAAACACGTAAATATTACGAAAAAAATTAGTAAAAAAAGAATTGACTTCAGGATTGATACATTCCCTTATGCTTTTTTTGATAATTATTACATTTTATTTTAAACAAAAGATTATGTCTGTTGCTGATCACACATAAAATGTCACAAAAATCAGTCTTTTGCGTTCAAATTTTATTTCAAGTGATCATTTGATTCCGAAATAGGAGCGGCTACATTTGGTAATATTATACACATTCTTACCTATTTGAAATAACTTTTCAGATTATTTTGTTCCTTGTTTGGAAATAGAAGAGCATTGTTTACAAATCGGCATATCCAATTTGATTGATTTTATTACGTTAGTTTAATTGCTAGCAATAAAAAAAAATTGTGCTCAAAACTAATTTTATAGAAGTTGGCCTCTGAATGTGTAACGCACGTTTTAAGATGTGTTTCAATCTCTAATTCCAAAAACGCGCACACTAACCTCTCAGCTACCAAATGTCTGAATATTATACTGTATAAAATGTTACTTGACTCCTTATATATTTCATTCAAAATAACACCATAATCACTGAGAACTAAAATTATCATACATTGCACATACAAATAAAGCTGAAGAAATGTTAACTACAATTCATTTTCGTAAATATATTGAAATGTAACTATGCAAACGTTCGTGACTTTACATGTATGTAGTACAAAACAGTTAGTCTCAGCGATAAATTCGTTTGTTTTTGCTTAACTTTTTGATCTATCACTCATGAAAAAGCATTGTTTTCTTTTAACTGAGTCATTAATATTGTTTATAATAATAGCTTACATCTGTACAAAATTTACAACACAGTATGATCTAACTATAATATTACATGACACAGAGAATATTGTGTTAGCAGCATACTGGCTGTAAGTCAATTTGGAGTGGTCAGAGAGCTTTATTGCTACGATCGACGTCGCTGAAATCCGAACGAGCTTTATGTGGGCGTCGATGGCGTCGGTCCTTTTCGAGTGACCCCTCTCCAACTACAACGCCCGGGAAGCTCTACGAAGTGGGGTGACGCGAACAAATATTAATTTAATATTTACTTATGCATGTTATGGAAGAGGTGAAGAAGGTATAGATAATTTCGTAGAAGGCGGAATTCGAAAATTAATAATTCATGAAATATTTGAACAAAGACTTATATGGAAGTAATTATTAAAATAATCTTATTTAAGCTAGATTCTAACAGTCCAAATAGCTGTTAAACAAATTTACTGAAATAATATATATTCATGTCTCGCCGGTAGCTTAGAGGTTCGTTTCATATCCGGATAATGTAGATTCATTTCCCACATCTTCTGAATTTAAAAACAAATACAAAAAAAATGTAGGGCTGGGATGCCTATCAAATAGAGTAATGGTTAGACGACCAATTCTAGTGAGAAGTAATCTGTCAAGACATATACTCTACTATTTTAAAGATAATGGCGTATACTTTTTTCTGTATGGGCAATTGAATGCTAAATTTAAATATCAATATGTTAGAAACAATCAGAACATAGTCGTAAAGTTGTTACTTATTAATTTCTTTACAAATTTTGCAACATATACAGAATGACTAATCTCTATTCTACCTTCTATTAAACCTGACCATAGCATGTAACATCTTATAAAACATTTCCACGAACAATGCTTTTAACACCGCAAAATCCGCAAAGGGGAATACTACATTACATGAAAATGTCAAACTCTCACAAATCAAATGACTTTTTCTTCTTTTGAAGGAAATTTCTAAGCCAAAGTGCTGATTTATAAATCGCCTAAGAACGGCGAGAATCCAGTAAGTGGTAAGATATATATAAAAAAAAGATATTTTGACAGCGAAGAGGCTTTTTGTGGCATATCCGCTCTGCCGCGATGGTAGGTAAATAAATAGTTTTTATCGAATTTGAATATTTAAATTTAGGCAAAAGCGTCGAAGCCTACTGCGTATTTACACGCGTGAGCTTTCTAAAAATAGAAAAGGCATTCCCATATTCTATTTACTTAAAAATATATTTGATAATATTCTCGTATTTTAGGAGGGTATTGAGACAATCGAATCTTTTATGGTCAACTCAACTGGACCAATTAATATGGAACAAAAAGGTGTGGATTCAAATCTCGTAATCAATTAAAAAAATAATAAATGCACAATTCGTGAATTATTGATTTGTATCGAAGCAATTTACTACTATAAGTTTTCATATCGTGAAGATTCATATGATCTACATTTGTAGTAGACTCTAATATAATATATAAAGATAAGTCGTAAGTATAAAAAATATATTTTGTAAATATAAAGTAATTGTTTACTTACCATTTCTCTGCTTAGATACTGTATGTAAAGTTTTATAATAATTAAGCTCAATTTGTATTTTTAATAGTAATCCGATTCAAAAACGATATTATAATTTTATAGAAAGTTAATTCAACACAAATTTTAGTCAATGTAAACTTTAATCTTGATTAACATTATTTTTTAATACGATCTATATATTTATGTATGCATTGTTCTAATTATTTTAAGCTTTCAGTAAAATTAAATTCCAAATATGAAAACAATTTATACTACATGATATAATATAATATCAATTAAACGTAGCCTTTCTATGATTCAGTGAATAGGCCCAAAATATTGTAAATCGCTTTTGAGAAAATGCGAGCTTAATTTGAGAGCTTTTTAATTAAAATATATTAATTTAAGACATGCAAAAATAGTTTGAGGAAATGGCTAATAGCCGATTTCAATTAATTTACCGAGAAACTGAACATTAAAGCAAAAAAGATTGCGTTTTTAAATAATATATTATATCTGTATTCTCGATGTTCCACACAAATATTTGATAAAATTGATGATAACTAACAAAAGGGTTAGTTACGTAGGCGGTTGGGACCCTTGATTCTCAGAATCCGTATGTATTGGAGCGGAAATTCTATGGAAGGCGTCGTGGTCAATTTGTGAAACCGATAATTGGCGGGTTCACAAAACCGTATACTGTATAACCTATATGGTGAGCCAGACGTCCTCAAATTTATCAAGATTTAGCTTTTGTAATAGCTTGAACAAGCATGTAAGCATGATACAGTAGTTTCTTGTAGGAAGCTTGCTACCTTTAAGTCCAAAAACAGACTGAACTTTGGCAGACCACGACTTTTGTAACTAAATACAATGGAAAAGGTATTTGCAAAATCTTGCAACAAATAATTAAATAAGAGGTTTTCATAGTAATAATGCACGTAACCCACAAAGATTTTTTTTTACAGAAGGCATGAAAAACGTTTATTTAATGATTTTGTACCAAAGTCAAAATGTTAAATAGACACAATGTTAAAGTGCACGAAAACTTAAACTGGTTCTTTGTTTACTTGATCAGGCCTTAGTTTAATAAGTTTTTTTAAGAAAACTCGATTAATTTGATGTGATGGAAATACTTTTTCCGGTCATAAATTTATCAGGCCATCTTTTTTTTTAACTTAAAACTTAAATTTGAATACTAATTCGGCATTATTATCTTAAATCTTCTTAATATTATTTGTGTTAATTTGTATAGATTGTGAATATGGAAAAAATGCTATTTTGAAAAAAACTGAGGGTTACGTTGTTTTTTCTTTTCCAAAGTCGATATATTTTTTGATGTAACCATATACACATTCAAGATTATTCAATAACATTTACATATAATTATACAATATATATAATAGACCATGGAAAGGCAAAAAAACGTTAGCCAGATTTTACAGGAGGCAGAAAAAATGTGACAAATTTAAAGTCCATCATGAGTAAAACTGGCAATTTATTTACTCAATATGAAATTAATTTATTTAAGAAAATCAATAAGCAGAGCTTTTTATCCTAGTCGCAAATTTCACAGGCCATCTTTTTTCAAACTTAAAACCTAAATGTATACATTATAATTTGGCAATTTAAGCTTACATTCTTTTGATAGAACGATCATTAAGTTTTTTTTAAATTGAGTTTATATCCTTTTTTCCACAGTCAATATAAATATATGTGTGTAAAATAGTTCAAATGATATGATAAAATTATATTAAAAAGATAAAATAATCTTTGTATTGCATAAAAAATAAACACAATAACATTAACCAATTTATATAACGTATAAATAAAAGAAGTAACCACAAAAATAATAAAACTAATAAATGAACCCATATAAAGCTCATCACGTTACAGGTCGATTAACATATTGTGCGACGGAAGTGTCACGGCTGACGACGTTCTGATCGTTACATGAAAATTAATTATTGGAACACACAAAAAGCTTGATATAAAAAAATTAAAGAATGTTACTGTATACCAAAAAATTATTTGGGTTAAAAAAACTGCAAAATCTTTCTGCGTCAGTTAATTTTCATCAAATAGAAACTTAATCGGCCGAAGATCGTACACGTAAAACATGAACTCCAATTAACTACATACATTTTTAATTTTTAAATTATTTATTAAACATTATCTGAGATAAAAAAATAAAACTTTCTGCAATGAAATTCACATTTACGTATACAATCTACTGCCGATTACGGCTCAAAATATACTCAGTGTATGTACGGTCTCAATATTATTTAAGCCATATTCGATCCAAAATTCAAACAAATGGATCTACACTGTGTAGAGATATTCACTCCGAAAGTGGAGTATATGTATCTCCGTAATGTGAAGACGTCTTAACCGACAATTGTTTAACCCAATAGGCATCTAGTCTTGCATTTTTGGATTAAAAAAAAACATTCTCTTATATTCTAGACGCGCACGCTACCAACAACGCTATTAGGGAGACATACAATAAATTAGTTTTCACAAGAATTGACTGTCAGATGATTGTTTAACCCAATGAGCATCGAGTCCTACGTTTTCGATTATTATTTTTAAATCGGGCAGATGTGTAAATTTAATCTGCATTTCCCAAATTTAAGGCGCTCTACGTATATCGTTTACCGAGCAGACAAACAATCAACACAGATTATGAACTGTTTACATAATAAATTTCAACTTTCAACAACAAACTTCAATATTTATGATTTCTATCTCTTGTGTGCGATGCATTTTCTTACTTTTGCTGAAGTTTCTATCTCCGGTTATAGGCTGCTACCGTGATGTATATATATTAAAATTACACTGATATATATTAATGACAGGTTGAACGTAATCTCGACAAAGCCTGGAGGGAAAATAGCGGTAATACCTCCACGTTTTCGCCTTATTTAAAATTTATGGTACCATAATTTATTTTCCAAAGACAAAATTATTTTAACAAGGACATATTAGAAAATTATGTAGATTCTCTATGGTACGAATATCGACCCTTTCACGAACCAAATGATAATTTAACGATCGTCACAACAAAAAGGACCTCTCTTTGAGGTAACGACGGTCAAGCGAATTCAATGATTATATGAAAATAATAAATTTTTGGTCATTTTATTTGATAAATTTTGCTTTGATATCGTTTTTGCATTAATATCATACGAATTTTTGATAAATATATCATTATATTTAAACCTTTGAATGCAAAGCATGACTGTATCTCTCAAGTTATCATTTAACTCTTACTTTTATGTGATAGATAGTAAGTCAACAGTTCAAATATATATTTTTTTTCAAATATACCAATCGCTACTAAACTAAAATACTAAACTTTAAGTATCCTTCATAAAAACCCTTACGATTTCAACAATGTCATTAATTAATAGAACAATTGATTAATATCAACAGAAATAGTTTTTTTGTATTATTTTTAATACCGGCACGTGTACGTGTATTAGATGAAATTAGTATATGTGTTGGGCAACATCGTAGACTCATTTAAATGATTTTATTATATCTCAGAGGAAAACGGATGTAGCACTTTGAGAGGCTTATTATAATGAAGTGATATCTGTCATGGAATGTCGCTTTTCTGTTATTACCGTTATATTTTTATTTCTTGCGCTTATTCTATATCATTTCATATTAAGTACTTACGAAAATTATTGTTTAGCTAATTATAGTAATTTTTTTAGCAGTTTTTTTATAATTTAAATCATATATTTCTTACTTAGTCGCTTGTGGTCCAACACCGTAGCCTTTGTCACAGTAAAGCGAGAATTATTTTAATAAAAATGTCTCCTTTATAACTAGGAGGTAAGCGTGCTTGTCTCGCATCCACGGAATGTTCTTTTTCCACATCTGCCAAATTTTTACAAATCCGAAACAGCATGAAATGATGTTCATTTGATTAAGCGATTGTTCGATGACCAATTATCGTAAAAAATAATGTATTAAGACATGCCTTCACATTGCAAGAGATCCATACACTCCAATTTACTTTTATCTACTGTTTATATCCACGCCCTATTTTTTATGTTAAAAAAATATGTATAAAGTATCTGCAAGCTTGAATATCACTTATTGTTTCAGACAAAGCTAAGACAAAACAAAACAATGTTGATTTGAAACTTCATCGCAAATAACAAAATCAAGACATAAGCTCAAAATTTAGTTAAAAGTTCTTGATTATGAATAATTGTTAGCGATACTTAAATTAACAAGTTAATAATAAAGTAAAAGATTTCAGTGAGAAACAATTAATAAATTTCAAAGTTTGAAATTTCGTTAAACTTAACAAACAAATCACCTCGGTGTTTTCTATGTGCGATAGGTACGGTACTTACAGTTTCGAATCATACAGCTGCAAAGAGATTTTTCTATAATTCAATTATTTAAGGCTAGTAATTGAATATGTCCACTAATCTCACTATGATAGCCAAGAAGTTAACGTGCGTGCTTAGAGTCAAGGATTGCGGGCTTAATTCCCCCAGCTGCTTTATTTTTTTAAATCCAAAGATGGAATACTGGATGTTTATTAGGTTAAACAATTGACCAATAGATAATTCTCTTAAAATATGTCTGTCAAGAATAAGTCTTGACGATACGAAGAGTCATATACACTTTCTAGAGTGATCATCTTTACAATGTAGCGATCTATTTGCTCTACTTTGTAACATATTGAATGTGGAATTTTAAATCATATTTTACAGGAGGAATAAAAAACTAGATATCTTACTTATGATTTTAAGCCGAAGCCAAAATACGAGAAAGATATAACTTTTAAGTGCACATAAACATAGCTGGTATGTTTTTTAAATATCTTTGATGTTTAACGAAAATTAAGTAGAAATTCTGAGTATATATCCTGTATAGGTAATAGACACAAAATTGTAAATTATGTAAAAATTTCAGGACAGAGAATTGCCAAAAAGGTTTTGTCTCTAAGATTAATAAGTCAGTTATAGGCAGGTCGGGACAACGGACGGCCAGGGTTAACATGACAAATTATAAAAGCAATAACGTATTCAAGTGGGATTCATAAAACTGACCCGGATAACTTTCAAAGTTTGACAGAATCTCCAAATTTTGACATAAAGCTTAAAGTTAACTTAAAGTTTATCGTTATTTATGTACTACGTTTCGTAATATTTCTTCCTCTTGGTCCATGTTTCATCCAACACACTACACTGGCATTAACGTGGAAGGTCAGATATTGAGCAAAAACTGTTTCTATTTATTTATTACATCATCTATTTGAAGAAAGCTTTTATTAAATATGAAACATTCTTCATTATTCGATTATTTTATTTTTTGCCACTTAAGTCTTTAATCTGTATATTTGTATCTCTTGTCCTCAATTAACTTTACGCTATAATGCAAAAAATCTATTATTTCTTCCACCATATCCACTACCCAAATATAGTTGTCACATGGCCCTTTCATACATTTTTGTACATTGATTAAATTCTTCCAGATCATGCTAGCACTCCTTATATTCTGTGGAAGAGACTCACCGGTATTTCAAGATGCCAAAATATCACCAATCAGAAGAAAATACAGACGAAGTTTAATTTAAAATATACTAATTTAATAGTATTCCAAAACTGTCTAAAAAAGCCTAAACCGAAAAGTGAAGTGAGATATTCTAATTACGTGAAATAACCGCGCTCAAAACCTTTTTTAAATTTATTTCTAATGAGATTTTACAAAATTCTTCATGAATCATGATTTTAATTATATCTTTTTCTTCCAAAAGCTACTTTAAAAAACTGACAGCAGTAAAACAATGCCTTGTCTATCACAGTAGTTGTAAGTCTAAGTCGACACATATTACATCGTTCTAAAGTATATTATATTCAGTATTTACTTTAAAGGCTTTGCAGAATATAAGCTATTTTTTACAATATTTTAATAAATATTTATTGTATGTATTAGTAAAAAAGCTTATTTTACCATGTTGTTTTTGAATTAACTCACAAGAGCTATACCGCCTTTGTGTAATCAAAAATTGATAACCAATAAAATTACAGTTTTGAGATAATGGATATTTTTTAAATGCAATTATATGTATTAAATAATAGATAATTTTACAAAAATATTTATCAAACGTTTATCAGTCTGAATTTCTGATATAGAGATAATTTATTGAATTAGAAAAAAGCTCACTTAATCCTCACTCAAATACGCTGTAATTAACAAATTTTAAATTATACCAAGAGCATTCTATTTGGTCAACCGATAATGCAAAGAAGACATTATGCTTGCCACGTAGCGTCACAAATATTGAAGAACAATAAAAGCTTTAAAGCTAATTCATTAAAAATTAATTTTTATTACAACATGTTGAAAAATCGTATAACCCACAAAGCAAAAATTTTACTCGTACATTATTTTTCTTTTCTTTGAGGATCGTAAAATTTGCCAAAAAGCACCCCTCCTGTTTTAAACGCTGATTACCATTTCCGCTAATTTCCAACAACAGTTTGTGCCCAGATTCCAAGATTTAAGCCAGAAATTATTACTTAACCGCAGTGTTTCTCAAATAGTGTATCGTGAAGTTTATTATTACCATAAATAAATCAATGGATTTTATGTCAAGAAGTCCATAATTTTTCGTTAACTAAAAAAATATACACTTTGCAAAATATAATGTACAGATAATGATCAGAAGATACCAAAGCATATATATAATCCTGAAACCTAGCCTACTACTTAGAAAAACTCAGTTTACATTTTATTTTCACAATGCTCTTTCCGAAAATCGATAATATGGATACTAACAATGTGAAAATAGCCGATACAGAAATGAATTATATAAATCTTCCTCGATGACATTTATATGTTTTCAATTCTTATTGAATGTAGAATATATATTTACATATATATCCCAAATATATTAAACTCATTATATTATGTTATAAACCAATCTCGTTAACATTATTTTATACATTTCACTGATTAGATATTACTGCATATAGAACTAACGAAAAACCAAACAAATAATTTAACACGTACTGTCAATTTAGAATCAAAGTTTTTCTACGCGGTGCCATATTAAAAACAATTTTTAATACACGTTATAGACTTGCACAAGCAACGAATGACCCAACAAATAATCGAACGCTTGCAATAAAACTATTCATAAGCGTGTATACAGTGTGTTTAAAGCAATATTATCACGTTTGGCATTTTACATAAATATATGATAAAGAAAGAGAAACTTAGAGGTCAAGGAAGGTATGGAGAGGGAAACAAAAAATCTGTACACGTGTTTAAAGGTCATAGCATTTCTTTTACAAATTCATGACGTCATCAACCATGGGAGTCAAAATATCTACGATATTTTTTTAAACAGACAAAAATTAATAATAAAAAAATTTTGGGTGTCCATATTATTTAGTCTTGTTTTGGCAAAAGGCGTTAACCCTCATTTCTCAAAGCGTTTTTATTTGAGAATCACAATGCACGTGCAAATACACGTGCCTTCCATCCGCAAATGTTGAATTACTATTAAAATTCGGTTTTACATTTTGAAAAAAAGACCTACTAAATTTGCGTGAAGGAATAAGGGATCAAACCTCATTTATGGCGTTATTATCCTGTGATGGTTGTTATATTTTGCCTAAGCAGAGTTGATATTTAAGTCATTCATGGGTTAAGTTTGTAGCTTACTTCGCTGTTGGGCAAAAATAACTTCCTACTAACACAGAATTCCTGCACCTTCTAGCAATGGTCGATTTATATTCATTCATATCTAGCAAGGCTATATGCTTTTATTAAGGTTACGGAAGGGTTATTTAACTAAAATAAATTGGGAAACGCTGGCATACACGTAACTCCGTTGAACGTCCATGAAAAGCAAAGAAGATTAATGATGCATCATCA
This sequence comes from Rhyacophila evoluta, assembly GCA_022683975.1. Lineage (NCBI taxonomy): Eukaryota > Metazoa > Arthropoda > Insecta > Trichoptera > Rhyacophilidae > Rhyacophila > Rhyacophila evoluta. The sequence continues at coordinate 3,805 of JAGVSQ010008617.1, read as the reverse complement.
ACAAGTTAGGTACGCATTCCATCCACCCATCATAGAGGCCCGAGTTCATTATCCCTACCGAAACTTGAATGTTTGAAAAGCGAGTGATATAGCATATACAACAAGGTGTTCAGAAACGGGATACACTTTGATTAATATCTGGTTAAATTCAATTTGCAATAATGAAAATAAGTTAGACGAATTAGAACTGGTAATATTTTGTGCAAATTTCTCTATTATTAAATAATCATATTAAGTTTGTGGTAATTAGTATTTCTAATAATCGTTTGTGATTGAATATTTTTTTCACTATTTTTAATCTTTTATTTTATACCACGTTTGCTCCGATAGTAGACCATATGGATGTCTGCTCCAAAAGTGGACTGTACTATATGGATTGTCATAATGTGAATTATGTATTGACGGTTTTTTTACGAGGATTAGTTGTCAGACAGTTACTCAGTCCAATGCATGTGGGAATCGAACCATCATTCACTAGATGCAAATCTATTAGAAAATCTCATGAACTTTATCCGCAATCCATCAAGCCAGAATTACATAAAACTTTGGCTTGATCTTAGCTAACATCAACACATGGACGTAAGATGAAAGGGCGTAACCCACACAAATCAATGTTTACAGGAGACACAATAAGAATTAATTTAATGATTATGGGCCAAAGTCAAAATATTAAATAGACAAAACTTTAAGGTGGACAAAGATTAGAACTGAAAATTTATCTACACAATCAAATATTATTTTAATAATTAGAATTCAATAGAAACCCATTGGGTGGAAGTCCTTTTATTAAGTCATAAATTTTATATACCATTCTTTTTTAAACGTAAAAGCTTAATTTAAGTACTAATTTGGTATTTGTAGCTTATATCTTTCTAAAAAAACGAATGCTAAGTTTTAAATATTATAATTATCGAAAAAAACCATTTGAATAAAACGATGGTTTTGTTATTTTGCCTTTCTATAGTCATAACTACTGTGGATCCCTCAGAAATTACTGGAGAGAAAATAAATATAAATGTAATATATTTAAGCCAATAGAGACAAAATAATATTCGCGTTGCTATAGCTACGTAAAAACTAAATTAAGCCATACGTTGTGAAATTAATAATTTACAGCATCAGCAATGGACTGGATTAATTATCCCTGATGAGGATACAGTTTATTTCAAAAAGGCAAGTGACGTTAAGTGAAAAAAGATCTACGAGTTTTTCGTGTCAGTAATTGTTCGCAATAAGTCACAAAGTAAAGCAAACTGAAGAAGCTTGATTAAAGAACTCAGGTTACACAGAATTTTAATTAATAATTACGAAAAAAAAACCTCACTATTTTATTACAGTTTATTTCATTTTATTAAAATCGAAAGCCTTTTTTTTTGCTTTTCACCTCGTTAAACGTTTATAATTATTATAATAACTAATTCGGTATAAAGGTATTTCTTTCATCTTTTTCAGCTTTATTTCAATATTCACACCTTTAACCTTAAAACATTTTTGTAATACTTCTTCGAGAAAATTATCAATTTATTTTATTACTAATTACATGAAAGTTAAATTCTCAAATAAATATATATCGACTGTGAAAAGGAAAAAGAACGAAACCATCAATTTTTCAAAAGAGCTTTCATTATATAATAAGGATATTTATGCAACTTAATATACATTCTATCAAAAGAATATAAGCCGGAAATGCCGAATTGGTGTCTAAATTTAGCTTTTAAGTTTGAAAAAAGAATATACAACGGGAAGAAAAAAAAGCTTCCACCTAGTCAATTTTACTGGTGTTTCTTAAATAATTTGTTAATTAATATTATAGTAAATAATATAATATTGAGTAAATAAAGCACTAGTTTTAGGTGGATAAACTATATGAGCATAATTTCATTTCTGGTAATTTTAGTTTTTAATATAAGAACGCCTCAGCGAGACTAGCAGTAGATGGCCTACAAAAATTAGCTTCAGAGGTAAATATAATCATGTTGATCAAATGATTCTAGAATTCAACCTTTTAACTTTCTTTTTTTAACCATATTCCACTCGAAAGTGGAGCATATGGATCTACATATTGTGCAAGTACATAGATCTCCGCAATGTGAAGACGTTTTGACAGATTATTTTCACGAGAATAGTTTGTCATACAATCCCTTAACCCAATGGGTATCTAGTCCTGATTTTTTTGGATTTTTAAAATCCAACAGATGAGAAATCGAACCCGGCTTGTTAGACACGCATGCTACTAACTACGCTACCAGGGAAACAACATTGTTTTATGGGACTTATCACATAATTCCGCCCATTCTAGTTATATTTTTGTCATAAAGCACAAAGAATAGATCAAAGCAAACGCTGTCCAAAGATACGATTTGTATTAGTGTTGGCTATATATCTTTTATTGGTAGAAGTTTGTTGAATAAAACTGTGTTTAAGCTTCTCACTTGACAGATGAATGCGCACATCGCTCAAAGAGATGAGCATATCATAAATAATTCAACAGAGAATATTGAAAACAAACCTTGCCTTGAAAAAGAGTCTCTGATAAAGCGATAGTGTCAAAAAAAACGAAACTTTTATAAAAAAACCGAGATAAAAGAAGAAGTAAACAATTTCTAAATTTAATTTTTTAAACTATTTCTTGTTAAATATATAAAAAATATTAATATAAAAATGCGTATCAACCAATATACTATATCGCCGCCCTAAAAAAAACACCAAAGGCAATTTATTGTCAAAATTAAAGCATCATACATACTGGAAATCTTCCAATTTTTAGTTCTGCCTTGAGTAGAAAATGATTAACAAAACGCTATTTATTCGTTAAAAGTTTAAACCAAATAATTTTTAATTCAGTAACGACTAAAAGTATTTGTGTTGAGGAAAAAAACTAACTTATTAATTAAGGTTTCTTTTAAGGGACTCATATTTGAAATATAAAATTAATATAGCGAACAAATCGGGCATCGAATTTAGTAAACTATTTAAACAACACATCAATTTAATTTAAACTCTGTTGATGTTAATACTGTTTAGACATCTGAACAGATATATTAGCTTGAGAGATGTAGAAAAAGTATTTTATTCGAAATTATCTAAATTCTCACATAATGGCCTCTGTGCACAAAGCCTTTGATATTATAATATTTAATTATATACTGGAAGCATCATTTACTATGTACAGGAAATAGAAAAACTCGCCAATAAATAAAACGTTAATTGGTATTTTTTATATATGTAATAGTATTTATCACTAACTATTGTATTTTTATTTCGCAAAAACGAAAAATAAAATGTTAAATACCCTCATAAATTAGCTCCAAGAAACTTCTATTCGTTACGGTCCGTGTTTATTGCCACTTTACGCAATTATGCCTTCGAGTTTTTTTTTAAAGTGGATCGTATTTCTCTAATTAACTGCAAACGTATACTAGAAACCGATAGCAGAACAACAATTACTTTAATTTAAGTACTCACAAGACACGTACATATCGACTGTGGGAAAGGAAAAGAACTTAACCCACACAGACCTATTTTTACAGTAGACACAAAAAACGTCTATTTGGTGATTTTGGGCAAAAGTAAAATACAATTTAAATACCAATTCGGAGTGCACAAAGACGAATACTGGAGTTTTATTTACCCAGATTGATATTATTTAAATATATTATGTTAGAAAAATCAATAAAATTAACGTGGTCGTCTTTTTTCCTGGTCGCAAATTTGATTACTATAAATAGTAAGTTAAAATAGAATATTACCTAGTATGTTATATGTTCGCTCACCGCCCACATACAATGTAGCCTGAAGATGCCGA
>JAGVSQ010008616.1:0-14255 GCA_022683975.1 Rhyacophila evoluta | reverse complement strand
TATTTTTTTAAATAACTATCAATAATGAAAAAGAAAGGTAATATATTATAATATAAGATAATATGCCTGTTGAATAAAAATATTTTAATTTCTTTTTATGACTATAAATAACATTGTAGCCGCTGAAAGATTAAATATTCAAGTGCAGAGTATAACAAAATGCTTACTGTGAATTTAATCAAATCTTTAATGGGGCGTTAATATAATATATACTATGATACTGTTGACTCCTGATAATATACATAATATATATTGTATATCAACTGTGGAAAAGAAGAAGGATGTTACCCACACAGAACATTTTTTACAGGAAGAAAAAAAACGCCTATTTAATGTTTTTGGACCAAAGTCAAAATATTAAATAGACACAGTCTGAAAGTGTATGAAGACTAAAACTGGTGTCTTATTTATCTACTCTGATATTAATTTAGCATTTTCAGCTAAGTTGTAAGCGTCGTGATTATCAAAAAAAAAACGTTAAAAAAATGTGGGCTAGGTCCTTCCTTTCCATAGTCGATATATTAGTAGCGCACTAATAAATGCATCTGTAAATGTTATCGTATCACTCCTTGTATAGATCAAGTGATCGGTATAATATTGATTAAATAATTAAACTTTTCTCACTAGCTGATTTAAAAATTTACATATAGTTGACAAAATTCAGGCCTTATGTAAATATTTTATTTGATTTAACTGACAATTTTCAATGTTTAATTTGATTAAATGCAGCGATCATATCTTAAAATATATCCTCTACCATAATAGATATTATATTGAATTAAATACGGTGAATAAGTGCAGTAAAATTTCATCTATTGTAAAACAATCATTTTGTTACATTTAATTGGTCCAAATAACTACATTAGATAAACAACGCACATATATCAAACTAGTACTTCATGATGTACAGATTTTTATAAATAACCGCCATAGTTGTTTGATAATATATGTTATGTATATCATAAGGTAATAATATTTTATAAGTATACGTATTATTTACATATTTTAGTAAGCTCTATAAATTACATTGACTATTTTCTGACAATTCTCGGAGAAAAGAAATTATAAAAAACGGTTTCTTATATTTTTTCAGTTGTTATAATATAATACTATTAAATTTTTAATAAAGCGTTCGGTGTTGGATGGTGTAATTTCGACCAATGTTTAGATGAAAAGACGCATCATCTTATGGATATATTGATGTATTGAGTATGGTTGTCTAAGAAGTTGAAAGAAAAGCTTTATTGGAATCTTCGTAAAAAATGTGTGAACATATTTTCATAAAAATGAATCTTGTATGCTTTACGTCGAAGCAAAAATTTAAGTCTCAAATACTTTGTTGAATTTAGTACTTAAAACAAGCAGACTTTTTCGAATGCATAAGTTATACACACTATTATCATAAATTAGATTTTTATAGAGTTTGCTTTTATTAAATAGATTATTTTATTTTACATGCGATGGCGTGATAATATTAAAATATTAATATCTTTACATTGTTTAAATTGCCTCAATAATTTGTACGGTTAAAATTGTTATTTCCTTCTTTCCGATGGGTAAATTGAAAGTAAAGATATCATGGTCGATAATAAGTATCTCCTGCATCAAAAAAGTAACGATTCGAGTGGTATTTCATACAAGCTATCAAGAACTCCATACAAACTTGGTTCACATCGCATGAAACACGATATTTATCAAAACGTTTCTTTTTTCCGAGTCAGTCACCATCTTCAAAGCCGCATTCGGGTATTCAAGATCGCGTCTACGTGCGCTACCGAAACTCACATCCGAATCGCAGCCGGCGCGTCTTTTCCCATGGCGCGGGCAGTTGGAAAGGGCGATTTATTGCCGCGTAAGGCGATAGCGTTATGGGAGTTGTGCGCAGCGGTAACAGCCAGTAAACAGTTTATAAAACCTTTCATAGTAAATAAATGCAAGGAATATCCGAGAATTTGTGTTCCCTATCAAATGTCTCGAGCAAGACACTTTACGATTATGTCCCTGGTTCTCGGAAGGACAAACGTGTTTGGTTAATAAAAATATCATTGTTTCAATAAAAATTTAATAAATTCACGTTTTATCATCGTTTATGGAAATATTTCTCAGCAGTCATACGTACTACAGATATTGTAGATAAATCAGTTAACTTTAATGTAATTTAATGTACTACTGCCTACACAAACAAAATAATATTTAATACATAAAAATCTACCTACAACTTTATAAAATAAAAATATGGCCGGCAATCAAAATGTTAATTTAACTAATCAATACAGTTAATTATTTTAATTTTTTTTTTTGTATAATTATAAAGTAGCCTCATTTAAAAATACAAACATACTGCTTTTTTTTAAGAAACATAACAAAATGCATGGATTGGCTTAATGACTAAGACAGTTTATACGGCTAATTAAATACCATTGTTTACGGATATAGACCCAATTTTTTTTTCTGTCCTGCATACGCTATCAGTTGAGTAGCAATGTCTACCATTTCTAAACTGTAGCATGTAATTGATTTATAGTTAGATTCTCATAAGGATTTTATGAAGTGATACGTGAAGAAAATGTAACAATAAAAGTAGAACTTCAGCAATTTAACTAACATTTATTATGTTAGACAAACGTCTTATAATCAATAACGTCCAGTTAAGAATTATGATAAACGTATAAACGGTAATTTAAATAAATGAATGTTGGTAATTAACAAAATAAATAAATTAATAAATCTAAAATACAATTTAACATAATACAATAAAATGATCGTGATAACTGATTGTGATGTTGAATGTAGTAAATATGAATTTTCTTACCATGCGTTGGTACCGACGGGTAGGCAGCATGCACATTGTGATAATATCTTGCGCGAGAGTGGTGTCCGCCGCCCTCGAGAGCGGGGTGGAAGAATTCTCCGCCCGCGAGGCCCTCTCCTGCAGCGTCAGCGCCGCCCAGCCGCGGGCTTTCGTACCAGCGCGGCTGCTGGACGGCCTCCGACGACATCTCCATCATCAGACCTCCGAAACCTGAGCACTCCAACGTTGAAATCCTTAGCGGGGACGCTCGCGGGTTTTTCAGAAAAGTACACCGGTATTACCGGCACGCACTCAAGTGCAACTTGCAAAATTCTTATTGTTATAAATTAGTAATTAGTCTTTTTGATAAATTATAAGATCCGAAAAAAATACGAATTCATTTATATAAATGTATAGTTAACACTTTGAAAGGTTATTATTATATTTAAACGTTCGTCGCTGCAAATTATTATTAACAGAACACTATTATTAACACATTTATTTTAACATACAAAAAGTCACTTATAGTATTAAAAAGGAGCACTTTCGTATTAAATAAATAACTGGTTTTTAAAAGTGTATGTTATTCAAGTATTGATCCACTCAACATTTTATGCAAGCACTTCAGTCTTATTTTAATATTGTTTTTTTTTTTATTAATATATAAAATTTTAAATTCCAATTTTACGGAGTCCGGTCCAGTGTATCAGGATGGAATCTGTGAATGCAATGAAAAATAAAACTTGTTATATACATTTTTAAAATTAGTGTTTCATTATTTTTACACATCAATAATTTAAATAATAAAAATATATCAGGCATTCCTATTCTCTATTTATCAAATAAAATAAATACGTTTTCACCGATAAGCAAAATTTTAAATTTTGTGAACGAAAATTATCTTAAATCAAATTACTTATTTTCTGACGACTACTAAATTGGATGCCGAATGAGATACTAATTCAAAAGTATTGATTTAAAAGTTAATTCTTTTTATCTTATCTACACGATTGATTACATTTTGAGTGAAAAATTGAACAATTCGCAATAATTTTTAATTTATTACTCTTTACCGTCTACTTGCCATAAGAGTTATCTGTATATTTCTTAAGTATGTGTGTATTTTTTAATTTATCTAGTTATAAAAAATCCTTGACAGCGATATCCAAATTTTTGATAAAATCATACACAGTTGTTTTGGCAGCTTTTAAAGATAATGTCTGATAAGAAATATGGTAAGACATAGATAATATTTAAAGGAACTCACCACGACAGATAAGTTATGGAAAATTAATTTTACCGCTTCAAAATGATTCAATTAAACGCATTTTTTTATTATTTCGAATAATTGATACATTTTCTGTATCTTAAAGGACTTAACAATATCTGACCTAAAGTTGGCTGAAATTGATTGATATCATATTAACTCATATCGATTTTTATCACACGCTTTCCGAGAATATTTTATACAGATTGATATAAAATGTGCTCTTGTCTTGTATGTATATTCAATGCAACAAAAATCAGTGAGAATTGTTTCATCGTTTGTAGTTATTTATACTAATATATTATAATACGCCTAATGGTCGAGGTAATATATATGTGTTCAAATTACAAAAAAAATCTTGGATTGTTATAGATATCCAATAATACAATATCGAGAGAGATATTTTGGGCAAAACTGACCATAGAGAAAGCAAACTATGCGGCCCATACAATATGTTTAAAACAATGTTCTCATTTACCAGCTGTGAGTATTATAATATAAGATTGTAAGATGTAAAATTCATGATAGATACAATGTAGTTGTGGTTGTTGTCTGTCGTCAGTCTTATATGTAAAAAAGTTACTCATCTATTTAGTCACACTTAGCTTTATATTTTAAAGTGGTCAATGTTGAAATTTATTTATCTACTTATATTTATTTTAGTATGTGCTTGTACATTTTTATTTATCTTACAACATGTCACCGTAATAAGAATTTTTCCTTGTATGTGTAATATTATCTAACATTGACTTTATAGATAAGCTTAACATGGACATTTGACGTCCCTCGTAATTGATAATAATTGATAACATTCTTATTTTTTCATTTAGTATAATAAAACTTTGAAACATTCGGCAGCACGAAATCACTACGTGATAAAATCAACATGCTTGATTTCCTAAAGAGATTCGCAAAAAAGTAATCTAACTAAATTTATACAAAGAAAATTCCACTAAAATTTATTTTACTGAAAATGCCAGATTTATTACACAAATTTTTCGTGTAAATTAATCCAATAAAATAAAATAATGACTTCAGACAATATACACTAAAAAAACATATACGGTTTATAAAACATATTTTTTTTTCATTTCTAATCCCAATCTTAAAAATGCATCTCTATATATGAGTGTATAGTTATTTTTTACATTGTATCACAATATCAACTAAGAAGTCATTACCTGTGCATCTAAAACATCTTAAGCTGACCAGACTTATCTTCAAGAGAACCAGACTTCGGGGGCGTCGAAGGATACAAAATATCTACAAAACGTATTCGGTTAAGCTACGGAATGCTGGCACAAGCAGAGAGGATGCGAGAGTACTGGCAAGCGACAGAGATTTTTGAAAGCATCACGTGGTATCCGCATGCTACACTTAGGGATCGGTTACGGAAATCGGAAGAAAATATTTGAAACTTTTCATTACTCGTGATTACTAGAGATACGAGTGAGTCGTCTTAATAATATAAATATCTGAATTACGTTCTCATTTGTTTTTCAAATGTCATAATTTAAGATTTTTTAAAATTCTATATTCCATTATATTATACGACTTCCAAATTCAAATAGATTTGTACAGATTGTGAATCTATAGTTTCTACTATTAAATTAATTTTATGTAGTATATCCAATTAATAGTACACTTCTGCAAATATATGAAGACCCGGTGTTGCTTGTTATATTCAAGTAAGATATTTTATTTGCAAGAAAACAGACAAGTCTAAAAAAAGTTTACGGCTTAACAAAACTATCAATCTATCTATCTACAAGTATACGAGTTAAGTGATCTGAAAAAAAATCATTGGGTGTTTAATTTTCCGAATATTTTTATTTATGACGCTTACTTAGATATCACGGCGATAACTCAAAGTTTTCGACTATGAATCCATCAGTGTTGCTACCGGTCAATAAAATTCATTAAACCCACAAAACCGAACCTAATTTATTACCTCTATACCGGAATATTCAAAACACATGTTTCGTTAACGTCACTTGAATATTATTAAATCTTTTGAACGTAATAAACATTGGCCGTTTATCGAATTTTAATTGATTACTTTGGTGTACGATATATAATTGAAACACGATTCTTCTCGCCAAGTGGATCTTTTCAATGTTTTCCCGTGCATTAATACGTACTAGGGTTAAGTTAACTTATTGCCATATAAAAACAAGTTCCAACATTTGATGCCAAAGTAAAACTTCTTTCGCCGACGGCAACTCTCGTATCAAGGCGAACTGGTAAGCAGGAAGTTGAAACGCAGGCGAATCCGACTTTATTTATGTTGGACAACACTATTGTGAAATTAAATGCTTAATTACATTTAAATTACTAATGTTCTTAACGATACTTAAGTACATTATGTATTAACCACAAAGCGTACTTCCAAAATATCAAATAATACAAAGAACGGTCTTCATATCAAAAAGATTTTTTTTGATTCTTTCATATAAAACAGATCAAACCTACTCTGCCCTGCTAAGTAAAAACGCAACATCTACATAAGGAATTACACACACGATATTGTGTTTTTACTAAGTAGGGCAGTATTCATCTACAGCTTAAAAATCAATATGTGAATTCAATATTCATTACTAAGATCCGTTAATATTAGGGTATTTCTTCAAAAAATAAATAAACAATACAATTTTATAAATTTTGAAACACAGAAAAAAATTAATTAGTTTTTATTTATAAATAAATATTATATTAAACTTAATCAGTGGAGTAACAATACTACTACTTAAATTCGAATACGTTTACGTTAATATATAATAATAAAAATCAAATTTAGTTTTATATTTAATACTTTTCTGCAGTACTTTTTCCAATTAATTTAAGCAATACAACTATATTTCGGTAAATATTCTGCATACGAATAATTAAAATTACTGTTATTAATATACCAAAAAAAACTCTGTGATAGATGCTTTTGCAGCAATAAAATGGTTGAATTCTGTATCAAACCACGATAATACGTATGTTATAGATATACCGTAATGTATTAAATCGTAGACAATATATTGAATAAGGCATGTTAATTGAATATAACAAATTACAGCAATCATAATTAGTACTTCTTGGTCTTCGACTGCATACATGTAGGCTACATTCCTATAAGACACTTTGCTACTAGTAGTTTTTTTTTAGGTTTTTCTCTTGACACAATTTACATTATTATAAGTAAAAAACATTTCACTAAGAATAAGCTGAAGTATTTTTTACGCCATCAACTTAGGTTGGTAAATACGTAAGCAATAAAAACGCAATGCAATGATATACGGAGTGGTAGTTTGATATACACATAAAAACAACAATTCATCAATGTATATAATATCTGTCTAAAATTTTTTTCTATTTAATTCAGCTCACTTTAAATACTATTGTGATAGATTATTAAATTAAATATAATTTACTCCCTAAAATAATCATATTAAATTCCATAATGTTAATAATACTACAGATTTTATACACGTATTGACTGCAACAGCACAAAAGCTACATACTTCGATAACCAACCACGGGATTTCAACCCGTGATATACGAAGTTTGCCAACCATTGAATGATGTTTTAGATTAGTAATATAAATAGTAATTTTATATATTTTTTTCACCAAGATGTGAAGATAACGAATACAAAAATGGAGTACATAAATGGATCTCCGCATTGTCGAGACTTATTCTGAATCACGACAATTGATTGTTAGTTAACTGTTTAACTTATTGGACATCAAATTTTGCATGTTAAGATTTTTTATTTTAAATCGAGCAGCTGTGGAAATCGAATCCGGAATCTTCGGTTGCGAATAGAGCACATTAAATGCTTAGCTACCAGCGAGAAAAAATATACAATAATTTTGTAATTAAATTCTTAAATAGTCTTAAAAGACAATAATAATAACTATGTAGATATTTAATACTAATAGTAGATGTATAGAAAATTTTCTATAATATCTATATCTACTGTATTACCAACAGTATGAAACGTGGAGTTCAAGCTGTCATTGTTTGTTTAAAATTCAAATGCGAACGTTTGAATATGAAAAAAATAAACCAGTTTTATTATAAGTAGCAACGATTAAACGCTCATGAACCGTGTATGCCTCCCTACCTGGGTACCAATATTCACTACCAACTTATCTACCGTGCATAATGAAATTTCAATTTTCACGCTACTCCTTTCTGCTTCTACTTGTGAACCAAAATTTAATAATTTTATAGATAATTAAATTTTGAATAGTGTCATCAGTATACGTAGGCGAAACGAAACGTATTATGCTGTTTCTAGTATAATAAACATTAGCCACGAGTAACAGACAGAAGATTTTTTCTTAAAACCGATTTGGTTATGTATAAACATATTAATAACAATAATACTTGAAGAAATTGACTATATTTGTCATATGAATTTTACTTCAACAACAGTTTAACCGATTAACCAAAAAATTACAAACATTTTTTTTTTCTTGTCTGTTTCACCGTACCACGTAGCCGTCGTGCTTCACAAAAACAGTCATTCGACTTTGTTAGATATTCAACCTAGCAAATAGTCTTGGATATATTCTTTAGAATTTACAATTGTTTTAAACTATAGTACTCCAGGTCGTCTTCTTTGTAGCTATTATAATTGTGACAATATCAACAAGACTTTAATCAACTATCAAAAAAAAAAAAACTGGAAAAGGTGTATTTAATGTATGTGAATATTAATATAATAAATGAACTTCCAGTAAATAGATTGTAATGCAATTAACTGGAAATACTCGATTATAGTGTAGCATGATGGTATAAGCCTTCATTAGGCTCAATGTCAGGTTATTCATAATTATTGATAGTGTTTGATGAAAATGAATATGTTTACTTTTGAAACTTAGCATTTCAAACTTTTTAACCATTATATACATTACAATTTGCAACCTGGGTCTCTCATTTAAGCATCATCATGTTAAAATAACGTATTTCTTTTTGAATAATGACAAATTTGGCCTGCGGCATTTATTTCAATGCGGGATATATCTTTAGTAAAATATCAATTTAATTAATTTTGTTGAATTTCAATTATTTTTTAATATAAATCTATTGGTATATAACTCTGAAAGTTATAATTCCTAAGATATGAAAAATCTTAAAACAAACATGTATAAACAACAAAATAAATGTTCAACTATCACTATGTAAAATCGAGTAAGTTTTTCATAGAATTTTAAGTTGATTATTTTTAATTTGTTAACTTCTAAAATACTTTAATCACTAACACATTCATTGAAGGTTAATGTGCAATATTGTAATTAACTATTATAATTATATGTACCACATATATTCCAATATTTATACATCAATACGAACCATACAAGATATATATTACACAATGCGCCACGTATTTAATATTTGAAACTTTAATTATAAAATGTGTTATATGATACATTTTTCAAAAGTTTTGAATTTTTTATACCATAGAATATTTTATACAATAATAGGCTATATTCATATGATTATATCTTATAATATTTGATACAAATGCAGTATGATGTTGTTGTTGATTCATGATAAAAATGTACATGAAGTAAAAAATATAATTAAAACTGAAATACATATTGTATATATGACTACATATAAACAGTCGTATTTCCGTTTTTTTTAAGTTTTAGTAAAAAATACTTGTGCACATGTGTATGCTGTTCTGTTTTTTCACTTGTTCAATCCAGTTGGTACCAAATTTGAAATCCCACACTTATTGTTAATGCATTAGGTGATTAGCTGCACAATGCTTAGATAAAGCATATAGGTATTTTTTTAAATATTGAAGTATAATTTAAGTAATAATAGATTGTAATATTAAATACTTGATAGGTATTTTAATATCCACTGAGCTAAGAATACAATCATATAAATCAAAGATGTATAGCAGCATATTTTGACATTCTACTCAAGAAGATACCTACGAATACTCACTGCATAAATTGGGTATTGTTTATAAATATATGAGGAATAAATGCGATTTTCGGAAAAACTATGATTTTATCGTTTTTCTAACGTTTTTCGATTTGAATTCTACGAGATGATTCGGGTATTCATTCACTTGAACGAAAATCATACAGATATATAGATATATACTAGTTAATGCTTAGAAGACTAATAAAAAAATCTTAATGACCTTCATGAATTATTGTTTTTCTCACGGTGGGCTAACAAACACATGTCCATGTTGGCTCGTACGACACAAGTGGAAGCACCGAGTTCGATATCCGGTAAACGCATTCAATTAATTTCACTCAAACGTCGCGCTGTAAGCGAGTCCGCCACTTAAAACAGTTTTTCATCTTCATTTTCACCGACCACCGAGTTTTCCAGGCGCGATTTAATTTTCATACACGAGAGTCACAGCCAACTGCCGACCGATAGCACAAAATAATCACTGAATAATTTAAAACCGCGTACAAAAACTAGGCATTGTTATTTTTGTCATTTAAACGTTTTTTTTTTTTAATTTACGTACAGTGCACACGGCGATTGGAAAAGTCAACTACTTCCGACGCTTTGTTTTTATTTTGTTTATTGCACAAAAATGCACATACTTATCAAATTGTAATGATTTATGCACGTATTGTTAAAAACCTTATTGATTTACTATGCTGTTAACTGTCTATTAGGAAAGATTCGATATATTACGGTAGAAATCGATAAAAAACAGATTACAATATTGTAAATATGTCGAGTTTATTTTCGAAAGCAAACCGATAACGCGTTCCCCGACACGACATCGATGGGACGCGACCCAATACTGAATATAAAACTTAAGTTTTTGCTTTACCGCCCCGTTTCGTCTGGCTTCGGTATATTCCGTTCGATTCCGTGACGGTTGCCATGGGATTCAATCCGTCGCGGCGTCCGATTGGCCAGTTTGATTGTAGAATAGACGGGGCCCGCCCAACAAGGAGGGGTTCCGAGACAAAAAGGCTTTTGTGGGGTGTGTTCGTGACAGCTTTTTTTGTTGAGTTTTTCTCCTTTTTTTTCATTCTCGTCGTATTTTTAGTCTTGTTTTGCTTGTTGTGTTTGATGGATTGTTTTGTGCACAGCACAATGGGGTTTTTATTTATGGAATGTTTGAGTACGGACAACACTTTTGAAGCATGTATCTCTGAAATGGCTCGCTTTATACGTATACATAGATATGGACACCTACGTATATGTCTACATCGCATCTGAATACAGATTTAGCACTGCTTTATTTGAATACCTGATACTATTAATTAGCAGCATATAGATAGATTGGTATTATGAACACAATATTATTATAACCTATTGACAGCGTGGAAAAATCAATGTATCTGTTCTTTCTAGAAATAATAAACCAAAAGAACCGCTCACAATTAATTATCATGTAAATATATTTTGTAGATAAATAAAATAATAAAGATAAATAAAAAAATAATTCAATATTCATAGAGAAACAATATTGTACATTCTTATTGGATTCTTATATCATTTACTACAGTTACAATACTCTCTCTCCTGGTTATAATAAATAAGTCACAGGAGTTAGTACAAGACTTTCGACCCCTGTACAAGATATTTTTTGAGCTTTCGCATCTATGAAGTTAAAATGATGTAGTGTAGTACTTACCTTTTAAAATAAAGACCAGAAAATATGCCATATATTCTATTAAAATTTCATAAAATTCTACTTTCATTTACTTTAGGTATCCACAATCTTCTCGGAAATATTTCTAGTATAAAAATACAATTTTAATTAGTTATTATTATTTCACATCTACAGGTTAATTGGTACTAAATGCTTCCAATAATTTTTTTACTCGACTTACTCTACGAAGAGTCAACCGAAAAGATGTACTAAGTAGAATCCAACCGACTATTAGTTGGTCTTGTGGGATATCTATATGCGTCTATAAAATAAAACTATTTCTTACAGTCAAGTCTCGTACTGTTCAAAGCATACCCTTATATAAACATTTCGATGTCCTAGAGTAATTTGTAAGTTAAATACTTTTTCCCGTGTTTATATGTATGTACCACGTTTGCTCTGAAAGTGGAACGTGTGGACCTCAACAGTATGAAGACGACCATTGCAGAAATGAAGCATATGGATCCTCGTTCTGTTAAGACTTGTTTTTACAGATTTTTTCATGGGGATTGGTTGTTGCCTAATTCCTCAACCTATTGCACATACAGTCCTGCATCTTTGAATATTCCAAAATCAACTAAGAATCGAGCCCACCGTCTACGGTATAAAGGCGCGTATGTTAAGCTCTTCGCATACCGGGGAGACGTATTATTTAGTATTTCTTTAAAAGACAATGTATATATCGATTTCAATTTTAATGTTGTTTTAATAACTAATTTTTATTTAAAAGTGAACTTCAAAATCTTCTTTGAACACGCAAACCTATACTCAATACATTTGTGGATTCAATATTATAAATAATAAAGTGACACCACACAAAGAATCGAAGGAAAGTAAGTAGTAAATATAATGACTAGCAAGCAAGTCACAAATGTAATAATGAATATAGGTGATGTTGGTACATTTCGCATGATTTGACGAACAACGAGAATTGCCTACACGTACGCTGCGTATTACAGGCTTTACCAGCTCGAGCCGACATTAGTGGTGACGATCGGCAGCACACGTGTCGAACTATCTCAGTTGACACGTGTCCTGTCACTCACCGTCTCGCCACTGACAATGACTCCATTGTTTTCTATTAACTTATACCTATTCGCATTAGGATTTCTCAGCCCCAGACGTGCATACTAAAGGGGTTTCTGTATATTTGAATTACTATTTAGGTATCATTTGTTTTCAATATAAATGAAAAACTATTGATTTTTTTAATCATGTTGATTTGGTTACGGATTTTTAAGAAGAGGATATATGAAGAATCTTGAAAATTTGATCTATCCTAAAATTTCTTACAAAATATACATATATCTACAAATTATACCAGTAACTTTTTCAAAGAGCCAATGCTTCTTTAACTGTAATACTGTTTTTACTGTAATGATAGACAATTACATTTAGTAAATAACATTTTTGTCAGTTAGCAATGAAATTGAGTTATTATACACAAACCGTTTGTCCGCATTATATCGAAAAATCGTACGTCCAAACAGAGTATTTAAGAAGACATTATCACACCATAAAACAAAAAACCAGAATTATCCGGGCATTCAGACAGAACATACAAGTTTTGACTCGCAACATCTATCAAAAAACGCTGTCTGTTTCTGATTTTGAAACTTAAGCTAATTATTTATAAGCCATGGGAATAATTTATTTTATTTATTCGTATTGCAATTTAAATTCAGCAATCCATTAGATCACATATCAATCTGTTATACGAATAAATCTGCTTAAAATTAGTAATTTATTCAAAAGCATTATAGAAGCTTTCTTAGGAACAATATGATTATTATCTTTTAAACAGCATTAATTCAATATAATCTTCCTACATTATCTAGATGGAAGGCTAAATAAATTACATATATAATATATAGGTGATATGATCAACTCTTTTTATCCCGAACGTGGAATATATAAATATTTTCAATGCATACGTCTATAATTTTAGCATAAATATAGAAAACAATATATTATTTGAAAAAATCTTAACTCTATTTAATAGATACTTGGTATTATATCAAATTTTTGCAGTGGGCAGGTAATAAATATAATCGTTATTTGTTTATTGGATAAAATATATAATTCATTTAAATTAACAGATTTTGAAGATAATTTATTTAATAGACTCTTGGATTTCATAATCTAATCAAGATAATAAAAAACAAATATCGATCCATCAAAAATGTACAACGAATCAGGTGTGGGATATGTTTAAGTATGTAGTTGAACAAAAAAATGTTATAAAATATTTTAACGTAAAAATTTCTCATCAAAAGAAAACAACTTACGTTATCAATCAACAATTCTTGTTCAAAATGTTTCGATAATCTTTTTATCATGCGTTAATCGAACGATCCTATTCACATATTCGAGTTATGTAAAATGTTAAATTATTTTTTCGCAGGATCACTTTTAATATATTCTTCTTATTCTTATACCATATTCGCTCCCAAAGTAGAGCATATGGATCAACACAGTGTGAAGATATCCATTCCGAAAGTATATGGATCTCCGCAACGTGAAGACGTCTTGACAGATTATTTTTCACGAGA
>JAGVSQ010008615.1:0-14255 GCA_022683975.1 Rhyacophila evoluta | reverse complement strand
TAACTTCAGACATATTTCCGAAGTCGCGGACGTTTTCCTTCATTTTTACCCAAATACTTAAGGCAGTAGTTTTAGTTAAAGCTGAAATTTCAACAATGCCACAATATCTGGCTGCATGCTGCCCAACAGAATGGAGAAGAGAATTATCATTAATTATGAATGATGCAGCCTCAGAAAGGATCTTTAAGACATTGATTATCTAATTTTCGACCATAACCATTTCAAAGTACTTCTAAAAAATGTAACAGTGGATGTTGTAATTAGTGCTCTGCCTAAAATCATAAGTGAAAAAATAAAGGACACTACAATTTACCTTCTGTTAATCTCGCTCTTCCTCCTGTGGGTTGGCATAAGATCGATGAGCAACCTGGGCATTCTACTGCGGTCTGTGCATGGCTAAACACTGTCGTTATTTTGTAACATCCTGGGCATTTGACATCCATGAAATACGAATTGGGGTGCTGCACAAGCCTTTTTAATTTGTGGCGCCTCTTCTCCGCGACGGGTGAAGGGTGCAAAAGATCTACGGCTAGCTGAAAACGTAATAGACATTTCATCACAATTTGCAATGTATGACTCTCCTGAGGTTATAATAAACAAATCACAGACACTATGGGTTAACACTGAAAACATTACATATGTTCCGCATGCATTAAAAAATACAACAGAAAAATCGAGGGAATATTGAGAAATATGTCAGATACTGCATTTAAAACTAGTAAGTACATGAAGCATGTCAAAAGCTGCCATGTGTAAAGATTAGAAAATACATGTCAAACTTAGACGGTTTACGGGTTGCGTGGGGAAATTAAGAATTCAGAAATAATAAGCAGCGGCACGGATTTTAATTTTTCAATCAAAACAGTTCACGAAAAATGCGTTAAATGGGTGTTTTTCAATAAAAAGTTAAAAGTCAACACTGACCGGCATGGTTTCAGCTCAGTTGCAGAAACGGAAAAGGAAGTTGTACTAAAAGCCATAGACAAAACGTTTTATTTTTATTGAATATTATATATGTATTGCCATAAAAAATACATTTTTTTTTTTGTAAAAATAAAAGCAATCAACGCAGTATGACTGGAAGGACGCAAGAATACTGGCGGGTGACAGGGATTCTTGAAGGCGGCACGTGGTGTCCATATGCTCCACTTAGAGAGCAAACATGGAAAAAGAAGAAGAAAAACAAACAATTGATGAGAACTTGGAATGTAACAAGCGGGCCATTTATGAGATAAAGCTACCTTTGTGCAAAAACCTTTTCTTTTTTGATGTCTTAAAACACAAAAAAAAGTTTTAAAATATATTAAAAATATGAATTCAAAACTGTTTTTTCTTTGAATTATTTGTTCATTACAGAAACGATAGGTACATATAGAAAGACCTGCCGTATTGGAAAATCAAGAAATTATTTATTTGAATGCAAATATTTATCAATAAAAATATACAAATATATAAATTTCACAAAAATACAAATATTCATAATTCAACTATGTATTTGAAAAATAGTTGATGAAATATTTTATTAAACGTAAAACAAAAATTATTTGCAATGCCAAGTAAAATTAATAATAAAATATAATTACTAACTTGTGAAATAATATATTATAATTGTAATGTACATTTTATATTTTGTTAAAATAACTCTTGAAAAATATTAATTATTTTCTTATTGTTAAAGTGCTATGTATTAAAAATAAATTGTTGCTTTTGAATGTAAAACCATTAAAACGTAGAGATGAGAGTTTTGCTGTCATAAAGAAGATAGAAGAATAAATTTGTTAGAAAAATATTTATTAAAGCAAGTTTCATCATTTTATTTGTCCTAAATAAAATCACAGCACATATGTACATATTTTTTGTTTGTAGACAAGATTCTAGAAACATACACACATTTCCATTGTTTGTGGTAAGATTATGACAGCTGCTGTCATTGTAACGCCCTATCGGAAATCAATGGAAAATGGATTATGTATCTTTCCAGCAGGAATATTCATTTATGTTAAATAATAAATATATATATAACATAAATATGTAGCTGTATTTTGATGTTATATTAATTTACATTGGTTCAAAACTTTTCATATCCCAGCAAATAGATTTTACGCAAGAATTAGACGATCTCTTTACAACATGATTAAGCAAAACATTTATGAAGCGTAAAAACCAATGGAACTTGCTAATAATACTTTATTATAGTAAATATAGACATACTACAGTTGTTTTAAGAATTCACATAAAAGTAAACATTTTCCAGTCTATTGCAATTATGTATTCCAATACTTGTTTAGGTACTTCATATTTCATTTTGTTTAAAATATTTGGGAATTATTTTTAACCGTAGGGCACGCCTGAAAAAACAACAATTCTATACATATTTCTAATACACCATGTAGCATAGGTTGATAGCAAGTGCATTGAGGGATTTCTCTATTTCTTAAATTATCCTTAATCGATAAAATATTTTTTTTTGGTTATTCTGGAATTTGGCCCACATTTTGAAGTTAGTCACAGAAATTTCGCCAAAATTCCTTCTCTTGGCAGCAAAAGTTGTTATGTTGGCAACTAGAAAATTTTTACTTTTGAAATGGTTGCGCGCGTATCAGGAGACCTGTCAAAATCTTTGACAGCGGTAGGTTTTGCACGTTGTTTTGTGCCCTGCTACGATGAAAACAAAGGATAAAAATGATGTAACATTTTATAATTTGCGCGCCGGTAAGCGCAGGAATACGTGATATATTGTGGTATTTAATTAATTACTTATTCGACGGTCTTATTGCTAATACAAATAAAACATAACATGTGTTTTCTGGTTGCCAATGTAACAACTTTTGCTGCCAACCGAAGAACGAATTTCTGTGACTAACTTCAAAATGTGGGCCAAATTCCAGAATAAGCCAATTTTTTTAAGAATTGAAATGCATGTATGCAAATGCTATGTATGGATTCGAACATGAATTTTTTCTTATACTCATTTTCACATTAGTGTGGCTTGAAACACATGCAGTAATTAACTGCGATTTACCATTTTTATGTATCATACTGGGAGAAAGACAATCGAGGTCTTCTCCAGGAAGTGATAGCAATATATAACACTATGATAATATTAGGAGGATTTTTAATGAAAGACTGGTAGGCATTTTCTTCTTCTCGTATGGATCTTGGCCTACTTTAATGCGTACTTTGGACAGTCAGAATGTACATTCTGACTGTCCAAGATGTATCCTTACCATTTTAAGTAGGTATTGATAAAAAGATGGGTTTTTAATTTTTTTCAGCCATTATGAATGGGCACACATTAATTAATTATAAGTAATTACGTTCTTAAAAAATTCGGATAGAATCTGACTCAGAGTTTGAGTGATAAGTTATCATTTTGCAGACCCGTAGTTAACATAAAGAAATAATATACCTGTTCTGGTATTCATGAATTTTGTCTTTCTCTTTTTGCTTGCAGATATTATCAAAGTTCTGCCGATTTTTGGTGACTCCCTCTTTTGAAGATTGCTTTTTGTCAACATCTTCACTTATAACAATGCTATGAAGCAATTGAAAAGCATTGCATAAGAAAAATGAAATTCAAAATTAAAATTTATCCTAATTGTCTATTATGTTATAATAATTGTGTTTTTGATATATCCGCCTACTTTCTTGTTCACTACCTATGTCTTCACACTCAGTATGAGTGCGTATACCTTGGCATTATTAAGTGCGACAATGGCAGCTTACCATAACCTTGGCAATGTATGCGCAAAGCTCAATATTGAGCTGGTCCTCAAAGTTGTGACATTTATGACAGCGGCCCCTGTGATACGTCTTAGATATCTTGATATAGGCCTATAAATAGTAATGCGATTGATATAGTCGTATGTGTAAATAAAATTACTCGTAAAATTCCTCAAGTTCTTCTTCGATAGAAATCTGATATTCTTCTCGATATTGCCTCTTGTGATGATATAATGTATCCAATGATGGAGTTTCTTTCACAATAGCCGTGTATTTTTTTATTGCATATGCGATACTACTAGCATGTTGAAGAATATCATAGTCGACTTTTCGAAGGATTCTGTGGAAATAATAAAGTTAAATCACAGCATATTGTCATCTACCATATCATAGATTCTGGATTCTTGTGCATACTCCATTTCCCTCTAAAGAAGTAGTAAAAAAAGTATGAAAATAAAGTTAATGAGATGATTTAGAGGCGTTGCATTTTATTCAACGTTGCGTAAGGATAAGGCGACCGATCAAGTTATGTTACATTTTAATGGTTACTAGTATTCGGTTTAGACATATGCTGTGTAGTATCATATTAGCCGAATATTAGATATTCACAGACACAGTTATAACAATGTTGGAATTGTGAAACCACTATGTGAAAACACAGTGAAAGAAAAACGAAAACAATTGAAGTAAAAAAATGTACAATTATGATTTCTAAATAAAGATAATTATTAAATATACAATATTGACTAGTCATATATTGCCCGTTAAATAAAAAGAAAAAGGATGTAGCCCATACGGAACAAATTTTACGGGAGGCACAAAAACATATATTTAATGTTATTCGGCCAAAGTCCAACCATTAACCTCTTTAGTGCTTATGACGTATATATCCGCGAGGCATAGTGCGTAACGCAGTGCACATGACGAATATATCCGCCGAAATGTTCTGCGCGAATAACTTCTTGGATATGCCGAATATAACCGGCGTTATTTCTGAACGGTTTTGAGTGCCATCTGTGAATGTATTACTACACGGTTTAGTAGTACTCAAGTAACCGTCACTGTGTTGCTGAGTGGTTGCTCTATAGCATGACCGTAATGAGGTTAAATAGACCCAACCTTAAAGTGCACGAAGACTAAGACTAGTGTTTTATTTACCCAATCTGATATTAATTTAAATTTAGTTAAGAAAAACTGATAATATTTTTATGGTGGAAGTCCTTCTTCATGGTCACAAATTTGAAACCATTCATTTTTCATACTTAAAAGCTAAATTTAGATACTAGCTCAGCATTTACAGCTTACATCCTTCTGACTAGAGATTGTGAGAATTCTCGTGAAATTTGAAAAAGTCGAGAATTCACAATCACTTCTTCTGACAGAACTTGTATTAAGGTACATTGTGATTGTCGAAAAAAAACTATTTTGAAAAAACTGAGGCTTACAACCTTTTTTCTTTCCCCAGTCGATATGGAATCATTTATAAACCATCCAAAAACTTAAATTTCAGTTGTTAAGGATTAATATCCACAAATTATGCAGCTTACGTTAGTGTGTATGAGTGAGTTTTTTTTTATTTTATATGAAATTATATTAATACTGTAAGCTCATGAAAAACCTGTAAATCTGTTTAGTAGGTTGAAGCGTTATTTTATTAAATGTGCTACACGTCAGGCTTTGAGGATAGTATGGTCTCATCCAGCTGTATGCAAGCATTCTTTTTTCTACATAAGTTTTTTTTACGGGAGCATCATTGTTTACAACTTTTGAATTCATTGTCCAAGACTGAAAGAATCAAATAATTATTCCAACTACCATGTTTATTCATTTAGTAACATAACATTAAATGATTAATGAACTGCTGTGAAATGAAGTTAGTAATGTTTATTTACACACAGATGTATAGCAAGAGTTTGGAGAATATAAATAGGAATTTTCAAACATATCGGAATTTTTATATGGTTATGGCAATTAATTTTTATACATATTTAACCTATCTATTTTGAAGTTATTATAAATTGCAGTATAGAAGTTAATAACAAGCGAGAAGTTTCTACAGAATTTCAAAATATGATATTTGAGTGTAAAGAAAAAATAACTTATCATATGTTTGATTTGTCAGTCTTCGCTATATATGTTCCTTTCCTCTTTTGAATACTATCCAATTAAGTGTTGAAGATAGTTTTCGAGTATGCATCGTTAATAATTTTATTCATGAGGTCCAGCAAATGAATAACATGCATGTATTTCACAATCAACCAGTGGTAAGTTAAGCAATTTGACAACCAATTCTATAAAAGTAAATATTGTAATACATACGTGGACATTTTTTGTAATAGGAATCGTCAATATTTCATTTTTTATATGCTCATCACAATTATCGATAAAAGTTTTGACTAAATTGAAATCATTTTTAATGTTTGCAGCAGAACTTTTGTGTATGTATTCTTCCCCACTTAAATCTCTGTAATGTAAGCATATTATTATTGAGATATTGTGCTGTTATTTGGTTGTTGGAACGCCGCATTAAAAGAAGAAATTAATATATTAATGGGTAGCTGCATACCTTTTTAGAAAAAGAAAGCGATAACTTGGATATGCAATATTCCTATTGCATGGTGTGTTATTATTTCCTTTTAGATAGTATTTTCTAGGATGAATATAACAATCTCCAACATTATTTATAACAAAACTTTTGCCATTACATTCTTCTGATTTTAGAATATTTAAACTGCGACTTGGAAATAAGCTTATTGTAGATAGTGTTTTACCACAGCAAGTATGATGCATGGAATCACTAAAGAGGACAGATTTGCTATCAAATTCTGCTGATGAATACCTATCCAACTGCACGTAGTATTTGCTTTGTTCTTGTATATCAATAAAAACATCGTCAGGCATACTAATTCTTGTAGAATTCATTTGATAATTGACAGTTGCGTAATTTGGGTGTTCCATAGTAAATTTCAGATTAATAAATACAAAATCATTGGTTAATACAAACTGTTTCTTGTTATTTTTATTTCTAGGATGGTTTTTAATAATTTCTTCGATATCAGTAATAATTTTGGTTTTATCAGGAAATGTAACGGTTTGTGTACCTTCTTTATCAAGCAAAATAGTTACTCCATCTAATCTAGTCGTAAAAATATTTCCTGTCAAATAATCTGTGATGGTTCGGGTAAGTATTCGGTAAGTCGATAACAATGTTTTATTTTTGAATTGCATACACATGCCACTGGCAGTTTTTATTTCACAGATTGATACTTCTTTACAGAAGATTGCATCGCATTCTGATTGGAAATAATAAAAAATAATTGGAAGCGAGTTATCATTATAATATGAAGGTGATTGTATATTTTTACTATGGTCGTTATCAATATTTTTTAGATTGACCTCCTCGCATATCACACTACTTCCATCTGGGAATAGTATTTTAATTAACCCGTTATTTTTAAAAATTATTATTCTCCCTTTTAGAGAATAATATCTAAATAATTCAGTATTTTCCTTTAAACTTGCTTTATTATTTTGAATGTGAAATTGCCTGATGTAACATGGTAGTTCATAAGCAATACTCCATAAAGGTTCAATAAGTAATCCATTAGGCCAAGACATACTTATTTCAAAGATATTCTGTACAGTATGATCATCTTGAATACTGTCAAATTTAACATGAAAAGATTCATAACGTAAATATGTTTTAGTATTAAATTTATGAAATACAATATTAATTCCGTTTTTTATTTGAAATCGTAATTTCTCTATGTTTTCTACAGTTCCATGCAATTCATTTAGTCGACTGTAAATATACAGACTGTGAATTGATATATTTTGTTGTATTCTTATGTAACGACACTTTGAAAAGTTGTTTTCAATTGTTACAGATATATTTGTTATTCCGTTGAACGGGTTGAATATTTTAGTCACTCCTGAAGTGTGCATACACTTATTTCCCAAATCATAACCCAAAAGAGAAACTAATTTATCTTTTGACAGAGAAGATTTAAATATATCGTCTACTAAGTTTAATGACCTTATCGAATCTATACTTTTATAGACTTTGGTATCATGAATATTTGAATTTTTTTTAATGGGGAATTCCATAATCAATTTCTTTTTTACATTGGTTGACTTAACCGATTTGATATTATTATTATTTTTGTTATTAATTAACTCAAAATGTTTCAAAGAACCTTCTAAAACTAAATCATCTTCTAAATTCATAGATTTCTCATAGTTTTCATTTACTTCTGAACATTTTTTAATGCCATCAAACGATTTTTTAGAATTTTTAACTATTCGATGCCCTTTCTCTTTTGTACTGTAATCATCATTTTCATTAAAACCATAATCTAAAAAATCTTGCAAGTCAACGGGACTCACAAGTGTCTTCTGCCATTCAATAATCTTGATATCATTGCTATTTTTATTGCAGAAGACAACAAGAGTGTAGTCAGTTATTTCACAATATTTAATAAAAACGGCTTCAAAATTATTAAACAATTCATTTAAGAGCTGAATCATACTATGTGAATCAATTTCTTCAAATGTATCATAACCTGATAAATATTTAAAGAAATCTTTTTTCCCGCAGTGTACATTGATAGCATCAATGTAACTATTATTGTGAGAATCATCTGTAGCTGAAACTATGCTTTCGTAATCATCTCGTTTAAGATGGATTATTTGACATTTTCCCCTGTAAATAGTTGATATAGCTTTCTCTTTGAGTGGCTTTATAGATGTTCTTCTCCAATGTTTAATAGTGTTTGGTGATTCCGTATTACTCAAATAATTTTTGATTATTTCTCCACACAACATTAAATTTATAAGTCTCGCAGTATTTTGTAAAGATATACTCATGTCATGAATGCAATTATTCAGAAGCTGGACTCTAAAATCAATGATTTCTACATTTTTAATTTTTTTAACAGGTATTGAATTCCATATTTGTATTAAAGGCATCCACTTTAACATCTCCATTGACGTATCATAAATCTTATTTGCTGCACACAACTCTACGTCAAAAATGCGTTGTTTGAGATTATCTTTGTATGGGAAATATATTTCAATATTTTTTTTTGGATTTTCACTACCACTATCATAAATTTTTGTTAAATCTTTTTCATATTTTTCGAAACACATATCGATTTCTCTAATTGCTATATCTGAATCATTCTGAATTGTAATTGAAAAGTTTGATACATTTCCTTCGGTATCTAACCCTGAATTATCAGATGAAGTTGTGGTAAGAATATTTTCATTATTGATGGTCTCGCTATGACATACTTGTTGAACTAGTGCATGCAGTATTATTTCTATTGTTATTAACTCTAAAGGAACTTCTTCAAGAATATTGTTGTATACGCTCATGTCATTTTTGGCCAATAAAGGTGATTTATCATGTACAGATATAATGTTCATTCGTTGGATGAATAATGAATGTTGATAGATCAAATCTTGAAGATCATAAAGCAAATATGATACTTCATCATATATTTTGAAGTTATCTTCAATCACATCTGAATGAAGTATTTCAGATGAAATAAAAAGAATGTTTTTGTAAATATCTTTACTTTTTCCTGAAATTATTTGATCCCAGAATTTCTTCAATTCCAATTCAATTGCTGGTATACTTTTTGATTTATTTAAACTAATGCACATTTCATCTTGGTCTGTTATTATTTCTTTAATTTCAACAACTGCGATCAATGGAATATGTATCTTAAGAAGCTCTATTAATAAATCAAAATTTCGAAAACCACATAAAGCAACATATACATCTGGGCCATCTATTGGAGAATCTTCAATGTATACTTTATCCCTCCATTCTTCATCTGTGGTTCTAAGATTAGTATGAAACTTTATTGTATCTACAACTAATTCAGATTTCTTGGGTTTATTAATGCCTTTTCTTTTCTTTCGTTTCGCAATTTTAGGCGCCTTGTGGAGGACTTTATCAGGAATGTGAGGATCTGAATTTCTCATCATGCTTAATGATTCCTTTTCCAAACCGGACTGTAAAGTATTAATTGCTTTTTTAATTCGAATATTTTCATTTTTAATTTCTATGATCTGATATTTCACGAGGAGTGCAATTATATCTGACGATAATACATTCCCACTCTCTAAAATATTGTTTGCGATTGAAAATATTTTTGAGTCAATGTCATTTCTGGGTCCGATTTGTTTCACCATTTTAATTGTATCTTCAAATGAAATAGATTTTATGACAAACCGTGTATGTAATAAAGATTCTTCGTGGAAATTTTTTAACATCAGCGTATCGTCGACCTTCGACTCCACCAATAAGCTCACTTGACATTTCCAATCATCTGTTGATATTAACGTATCTTCCAAACGCTCTCGCCACATAACATCTTCGTTACTTACGTGATTCTTTGCAGAATGTTTTGATTTTTTTGACATTTTGTAATAAAAAGATTCTTTTAATAAATAACCTTATTAGTCGGCTAAAACAAAACACTATCGGTTTAAAACGTTTTTTCATCATACACATAATATTAGGGTGTCCAATAGAACGACATATGATTTAAATAGTTGCCAGAAGTTTAAAAAAAACAATAAACAATAGAAATCGTGATTTTTCATCTCATGTGACATTTTATTCAATACACTTTGACTATGACAATAGGTTAAAATTGCATGTCATTACATCATTGCGCAGTGATATGATCTTACAACGGTTTAGAAGATGTGATGGATGATGGAGTAGAAAACAGGGCCGTTTAATGGAAGCTATATATTTTTTCTTAATGCGTGTGCTTCTCGAGAGGCGATCTTCTTTTGTTAAGTATGCATTTTAAAGAGCTACGAGTGAAATTTCTACCGGAAATGTTATCATTATTTGAGTTGAGACTGTTGAGTGTATCGCTGTTGTAAAAAGCCGCGAACGGAAGGAAAGTAGAAATAAGAATAGGGAGGGAAAATCTTCGAAAAATCTTTCGAGTATCTCAAATGTTTGCCGAAAATTTGCTTTTCGGTGAACATACAGTGACGTACCGAATATTTTTACCGCACGTAAATAATAGACGCCGTAAATATTTGTTATTTGCAGCCATTACTAGAAAACTTTCGTAAAATTTCGTTGTGGCTTTTCAGCGAATTGTTAGAGTTTTGACATAACATACATAACACAAAGTTAACTCGAATAAATATGTTACAAGCATAATATTAGGTTGGCAAGAAAGTTATTTCGGTTTGCACACATAGTTTGTTATATCTGTTTTGAAGGTAAGTGGTATGATTTTTCCTTTTACAGTTTAATGATGTTATTATTTTAGAATCAGGCTTTATGCATTATTGTTCAATCATTATAAGTCAACTTAAAATACATTAAAACATTTTGATCTAATTTATGAATTGATAAAACTAGTTTTGGTACATGAACGAAAGAGTGTTATTATTTTAATATAATACATAGATCTCCGCAATCTGAAGACGTGATAACAGATTATTTTTCACGAAAATTGTTTGTCAGACAACTGATCAACTCAATGGGCATCCAGTCTTGGATTTTTGAAAATCCGACAGAAATGGGAATCCGCATTCCCCGGGTTGCTAAGTGCGCACGTTAACCTTTACGTTATGGGGGAGGACAAATTTCCATAGTCAATATTATTAAACCAAATTCCCTATATTTTTAAAACTTCAACATTGAAAAACAAAAAGTAAATTTGAAAGTGGTACGAAAGTGCTATACATGGAATTTCATATAATAATAGTGACGAAAGAAAGTTTTTTTTTAATCTTCTGTAAAATTTGTATCGTTTACGAGGTATTCCTTTATGGTGAGCGATATGCTTATCATAATAGAGTGTGAACAAAATTTATTACTACATGCGGAAATTACCATGTACATGTCTGCGGTGTGTATATACATTATTATAATTATGTTGATTTTTTGCAATAATTATGGTCTACGCCTTTGGTTTTGTAAGCCATTGGAATATTCATTCCAAAAGACTTACCCAAATGAGATTTAGCCGGCTGCATAAGCGCCACGTACGGGCGTAATGGATCATACGCAATCCCATAATAATTTCGTGGAAATAATAAAAATAAAAAATAATTTAAAAAAAGAATCCATAGAGAAAAGAAGAATCTTCTTTCTCCATTGAAAAGAATGAAATCTTAATAACCTGGAAGCGGTGGTATTATTCGCTTTAATGTAAAACTAACAATGGAGAAGGGGGATTTCTTTTTGTATTTTAAAATATGAAGCACTTTCCATCATACTGAGTGGATTTTATTTATCGTGAATACTGTCTATGGAGAAGAACTATTGAGTTTATTCTACTTTTGGTAAGTAATTATATATGTGGAGTTCTAAATTCTTAATATACCCACCATCCACCCGCAACATCCGTACACCCAGAGCTGGCTCAAGATATCGGCAAGACGGGCAGTTCCCCTGGGCGCTATGTTCTTAAGGGCGCCACCAAGGATGCCATCAAGGATCTTCAAAGAAAAAGTGAAAAAACATTGTTTCACTCTGACAATCTTAAGACAGAAAAGGGTAGATTCAAGTATATATTATATTTAAAGTTAGTCAGTGTGGATTCACACATTCTAATTATATGATACGTTTTTAGATAGTAAATTAATTTCAATATTTTTGTCTTTTCATTTTTTAAATTTATGCTGAAATAGACCAGAGAATCAGCAACCATTGAAAAAATCTCTTATGCTCTTTCTATAATTATTATATTTTGTAAAGAAACAAAAGATTATATTGTTGTTCACAAAACACATAAAATGTCACATAAATCAGTCTTATGGGTATAATTTTGTTCTCAAGTGCTCCTTTGATTCCGAAATGGAAGCGGCCACACGTGATAATGTTTAACACATTCTTACCAAGTTAAAATAACTTTTCAGTCAATTTTATTCGTTATTTGGAAATAGAAGAGCATTGCAGTCGGCGTATGCAATTTGATTTATTTTATGATATTAGTTGAATTGGTAGCAATGAAAGATTTTACTGTTTAAAATGTGCGTGTATAAAAAAATTAACTCACCAATGAAAGTATTAAAAATTGCAGATAACGAATCATTCAATGCAAGAGATTGCAAAAAATATCCAACTCTGATTTGTAGTTCACTATCTAAATAAGAGTTTCAGATCAATTTTATTTGCGTATATATTGTTATCAATGTCTCAAAAATATCCAGCGGGTAATCAAAAAATTGCAGACTCAGATGATTTTACGCGTAATAACTAATAACAACGTTATATAATAGTATTTTAATGGTGTACTTATACACGTGGTCCTATAAAAGGTACGAAAAACAATCTCTTTTCTTCATTTATTACTGAACGTTATTGCGAGGAACGAAAGGAAAATAGTGATCAAAGGTGAATTACAATCTCCCCACTGGACGCCATTCTCATAACCAAAATGTCCATCCTTTTATTTACTTCGAAAATATCCCCCTATTGAATACAATCGAGAAATAACATGAATAGAAAACACTATAAAAATATGATTGCAGACGAAATCAAATATTGTATGAATTGAAAATTGTCTGTGGTTTTCTTTCATGAAAATACTCGTGTATAAATTAATATATAATATATAGAATTCGTACTGTTAAATACGAACAAACTATTTATTTATTTTTATCTAGTAATATTAAAATAGACAGTGCAGTTTGTAACTGCAAACTACACGTAAATTGCTTCGGCGCCGGTTCATATCCCGAAGCTGGATACCAATTTAAAAATAACATTAAAATTTAGGAATAGTTTGTTATTTGGTCAGTAGACTGCTTAATCCGGGAGAAAAATGTATCCATTTTGTTTACTTTTAATATAAATTACTTCATTATAATTTTGTCCATCCTCTATAATCAAAACAAAACATTGCTCCCGTTTGACAGATGACCATTTAGCAGCATTTTTACGAATAGCTATTAGTTGCTATGAACCAAAGTATGATAAGCTTGCTAAAGATATGCAATGTCCAGTGTCTCCTCTCATACTGAATAATATATAGTTAGTATTTACGAATTGTGAAGCTAATTATAATAATAAACATATATTTCTTGCGTTAATAAAACTAAAATAAAAGAACATCTTGTTTTATTTATGTTTGCGCGAAGTCATCATTAATTGCTGTTATTGAAATAACTTGATATTGAATTGGTATTATATATATGTTTATTTTTATTTTAAACTCATTGTTGGCTTTAAATTATTACTTTTAGTGTTAGTAGACCGCCGAAAATTTCAAAAGCAGGTTGCCCATAGTGTTTAAAATTTTGTCCTATATAAGCATGGTATAGAAATTATAAATAAGAGTAAGAATCGATTCACCAACAGCCTCTTCAGTAATATTTCTAATGTGAATGTTTTATATAAATTCTTATACTTTTATAGAAATACCATCCTCAATTATTTAAAAAACGTAAAATCATAACTACAGTTTTTAATTCTATATTTTAACTGAATAAAATTTCGGCATCTTCAGGCTACATTATATGTGGGCGGTGAGCGAACATATAAC
>JAGVSQ010008614.1:0-14255 GCA_022683975.1 Rhyacophila evoluta | reverse complement strand
TGTTGTTAACGTATTAAACTTGTAATTTGTAATATTACAACATGTAATAAATAAATTGACATTGTCATTTCTACAAATTATTTTTCATAATGCGAAGACATTGATAGGCTAGTTTCATAACAGACTGGTTAATTGACTGCCATACCCATAAAATATCCAGTGCATTAACTACACAGGATTCAAATTCACAGTCTTTGGTTTCTAAATGCGTACTCTAACATTTGGCCACCTTTCTTCTTATCGGGAACAATCAAAATTGGTAACTGAAAATAACCCGAACTCAATTCTTGTTGACTTATTTTTAAAGCATCAAAAATTCAAATATCTTCAATTTATCTGTTTATAGATTAGTATATTCGAGGCTACGTCCGTAGAATAAACTATAACTGGAAAAAGAAAACATGTTCTATGGAAGAACAAAGCATGCGTAAAAGTTATCTACAAGAAGCAAGAGACGACTAACAATATCACTCTAAGACAATATTAACTTCATGAAATGAACCATTTTATTTCTTAGGAGTTTTTTAATCACGAATCAATGTAAAAATAATTTCATACTTTCCAGAAGTTAATATAATAAATGGTAGAGTTCATTGCATAACTTCGTAGACTTAAAAAAACTAACACTATACGGTTGCTCCGATTAATTCAAGAATTTCAACAATAATAATTAATTAATTGTATTTTTCTTATAATTAAAATAACCCGCTTTTATATTTCTTATAAAAGTCCACTGTATATGGATAAACTCTTTCCAAGCTTACTCCGTGTGCTTATAATTGCATACATCAACAAGCATTCAACATATTTATAGACGAAATTTGGTGGACAGACTTCTAAAATCATTTTTCTTATGCCACTTTTTTCTTTCATACATTTAAAACCGTTTGAACTACTCGTATAAGGAGAATCACATGTTGATTTAACAACTCTCATTTAGTATGCAAGAATTTTTTTATGAAGCTCTTGTGCCTCATTTGTTATACGTTTGTTTATTTATAAATATTATGTGAGATTTTTTTGTCATAATTATTTGGACACACAAGATTGTTAAAGGTTATTTTATAATCAATACAAGCACTCTGTCAGTGTTGCTCTATGGTTGTGAAACGTGGCACCAAACAAAGGCTCAAAACAACCGTATTCTAAGCTTTGAAAACAGATTCCCGCAGAAAATTCTAGGGATACGGTGGTATGACTTCGTTGGTTAGAAGATTAAATAACGGACCATGCAGTCACTTATCACTAGCAAAGTAATGTTGCAAAGCTAGATCTGGCTCGGCTACATATTGCGGATGCCTCAAGAGAGTCTGGACCTGACCTGCCTATTCTTTAAGCCGCTAAATACTATGTATATAATGTATTCGGTGGAGTTACGGGATGCAGGTATGACCTGGGAAGACGTAAGAATACTGCTGGGTGACAGGGATTCATGGAATTGGCACGTATGGACACGTATGTTCTACTTACGGAGTAGATATAGAAAAATAAGAGCTATTATACAATTTATGATTTAGAAACAACAGTAATTTAACAGAATTACTAATAAACTATGAAAGAATAACCTGCGTTCTTTGGAGCCGAATGTTACGGGTTCAAATCGCACAACTGCAAGATTTTTTAAGTTTTAAAGATACAGGACATTATACTTAATAATTTCAGAAATTTATTGATCTTCGTAAAAAGTGTAAGTGTTTTAAAAAACAAACGATCAAATCTAATTGAAACCAAAAATTAATTTGTGTCATTTAGCTCCAAAACACATAGTTTTGGAAGACTGCAGCATATTTAATCCTGTATTTCGACCAGCATCAATTAGTAAACAAGAATGTGAACGAAGTAAGATATTGCAAACCTTTATTGTATTTTGTTTACTACCAGATATTTTAGTCGTATAAACCGTTATATTTTTCTTTACAGTGCTAAAAGAACGATTAATATTTCATATAAATAACGGAACTTTATTTTCATATTTAACAGTCGCGCTTAATAAGCAACATTATGATTTAAATATTATAAAATAAAATATATGTCTTTTTATGGCTGCTGAATTATTTTTTATCCTATTTTTTAATTTTACTGAAATATCAGATATATTCCACAGATGCTGTTGAATTGTGACATTATTAACGTATATCTAAATATATTATTTTAACGAAAATTGTTTGTAGCTACTAACTCAATCCAATTTGCCTTCATTCCGTATTTAAACAGATATTAAAATATGTGAATTTGTATGCAACTACGCTAAATTAACCCGCTAACCATAGCTAAGTAATTCACTAGTGAGTTCAAATATACGTATTATTTAAAGTAGTGTACACATTGTATCATATTACTTAAAATCATATAGAAAGAATCTTCACTATTTTTTAATTAAAATAATATTTTTTATCAGTTGTGGATATGATTATAGATAAAATGGAGAACTATCTCTAAAATCTTATTTTATAAGCTGTTTCACTTTAAATATTATTTTCCGTCATATATTCATGATAGTTCGAGATCCAATCAAAATTATTTTTATTTACATGTGTATGTTTCTCTTTCTTTGTCACAAGAACTGTTCCCAAGCGGTCAACTGTATGGAAGTGAAATTTATTAATTTTTTTAATTCTCACCAAGAGACTGAAAATATTGTAAGCAGTCGAGTATTGCAATGACTGTAATAACAGGATGAGTGAAACACATTTAAATGAATAATGTGCTTGAATCAATTCTTATTTCAGGACAGGCGGAGCATATTGATAATGTGGGGTTTTATTTAATTGGACAGAAATGTTCGCAGCATCTGATGTAAGTACGCAAGAAACAGAGCGTTTATTTTGCTAATGAGCTTATGTTCCTTGTGAGATCAGCAAAGAGGGGAAAAGGAAGTATTCTCTATTAAATGAAGCTTTATCGAGCTTTCCCGGCGCTTTTAGCGAGCTTCCAGTCTGACAAGACTGATCGAAGAAATCTGTATACGGGTTAGGACTTATTCTCATAAATAATGGTGATATTAGAAGGGTCTTATACGGAAATATAAACACATTACATTACACATGTTAAATCCTATTAATAAACTGCAGCATAGGATTTTTCATTGAAATATTATATCAATAAATTAATATTACATCCCTTGACTGCAAGATTTCTTTCTACAGATTCTACAAATTTCTTAATTAAAAATCATTTATCTCTCGAAATACTCAAATTACGTCAGTAAAGAAAGATATTTTTTCTGTTTAGGCAAAACCCTCACACCACAATAATACGATGAATGTTGTTTGATTCCTTTTTCCTGGGCGTGAATTTGATATAATCTTAGTTTTCAATATCTAACGCTGAGGTTCAATAATTATTTGGCACATGCGACTTGATTCCTTTGCTTAAAGGTTGTATTTAGTTGTGTACATTGTGATACAAGTAAAAGCATTTTTCAAAAAACTAAGGGTTGATGAGCTTCGCCTAAACAGGGTCAATATTTAATCAAAAACTAATTCTAGTAAAAAAAAGCTCTTTAGATAAGTTTTTGCTATGTGTGAATTCATATATTCTACTTTTGAAGTGAACATGGCAAAATAAGTTTATAAATATACTCCACTTCAAATAATTGTACTTTGACAACACTAAGACATCTTAAATATTTATTTTTCCAAATAAACTTTACAATATGTTGTCTTAAGCGAAAAAAATATCTGAAATCAATATAAAAACTCTTCGCAGGGTCTAAATAAAATGACGATAACTCAAGCGATGTAATTTAGACGTGATTCCAACAGACGGCAAGAAATGAGCGATAAATGAACTCCCTCGCACACGCCAACTTATCTTAGTATAATACTTATCAGTCCACTGTATTGTTTAATGCATATTTAATATAAGTAATGATAAATTGCTTAATTTTGATCATGTCTCATCAATTCTATAGCGTCCAATTACGGGACTCGATCAAAAAAAATCTACCATATGTTGTGGATGTCTTCAATTAATTTTCCAATTCGTTTCCTATTATAAAAATAACACTTTTTAAAAAGATATCTTTAGTATACAAATACGATATAAACAAACTATACACTATCTAAAATAAAGAAATGAACATGAAAAAACTTCTATATTATTGCTATTTTACTTAACAATCCAGCGACCTAACTGTAGTCTCATCTTTATATATTTAGTGGGCTATTCGTTTAAAATTGTAAGCTCACACAACTATAATAATGTTCATTTTCAAATATCATAATTAAAGATATAACCTAGGTGGACAATTGGTAAGCACATCTTCACCAGTACCGCAGATAGATTGATCAACTCCCACAACTGCATAAGAATGCTGAAATATTATATTTTGTGTGAACTAACTAACAACGAATCTTCCAAAAACATCTGTTGTAGTGACTCTTTTAGTATCTAAATTACGAATATGATTTTAATAATCATGTATTAATTGATTGACCAAATAAGATTTTTATCTTACTCACACTTTTATCATTATCAAATCAGCACCTAAGTATTATTCCTATCAAATAAGTTAGATTGCTTCTCGATATCATAGCCTGTAATGCATTTGATTACACTCGGATGTTAGAACGGGGAAGGGAAATAATCTATAACTAAGCGAGAATTCAAATATTTAAGTGAGACAATAAGTCTGACATACTGACTAATTGTGCCCATACACCTATTAACACATTCGCTGCGACATGTATGTATTAGTATGGTGTATTGACGCCCCAGGGGCGTCTTTAGCAGCGAACGTGTTAACAGTGCGGAGACTGTCAATCCAAGGCAATGATTAGGGGGCAGCATGTGAGGCAATCATGATATGTACCATGAGTCCATTAAACCATTATACGTGAACTGTATAATCTGTGGCCCGCCTTAATCCTTAAACATCGTCATGGACTGACAATCCCCGGATTACAAGCAAACTGTTGGTGTATGGGTACTATTGCTCCAATATTTTGTTGAATACACTTTAGACACACTATTAATGCTCACCAAGTTATTCGCATACGTGTTTTGCTCAATTCAGCATATCTCATTTATAGCTGTTATTCGAAGTTTACTATTATAGCTTCGTCACTCTTTCGCGTTGTAATCTTTTGTATCTTCAGAATTTTATGAACCCATCAAAACTGTCAAAAGTTCTTCCGACACTTTTCAAAATGTTTTGAAAGGATAATAAGTAAGAATTGAATAAAGTTTCTCAAACTTTCGATCGTTAATAGTGTTTCAAATTTGTAAGTCAAAACGATTACTTGACAATTTAATTGTATGATAATATAGATGTCTCAGGAATTAATTTAAAATCTTGTCAAAAGTGAAAGTTCATTGAATAAATACATGAAATGGTTTAGTTTTAAAATTAATGTACTATTTTCATCATTTATTCTAGTTTTTGATACAACAACTTAATATCCAAAGAATATTTCTATCTTTTATATATTTATATACAATAGGAAAAACATTTATTTCAATAGAAATTAAATTAATTTGACCATTACTTCAACCTTCTTGTCCATGAGTCTCAACAAAATTGAAAATTAGTTAAGACAGATATTAGTTGTTACAGTATAGTAACCATTCGGATCTTGAAGAATTATGTTTCATATGGTACTTTAAAGAGAATTCGAATGTTCATAACGCCACAATATGTTCCAGCAAAATTACTGTGAAGACATGTCAGATGGTGGTAGGAAAATTAAATAATAACACAAACGATAAGTTTTAATTTAATTTTCTTTATTACATTGTATACACGGTTATCTTAATATTATTTTTCTGATAATTATAATATTTAAAGCTTAACACATACAATCACATTATTGTATAACAACACTTGAAAATCGATACTGGAAAGATACAAATTTCCATAAAATGCCATCATTATATTTCGATAATATGTTAAAAAGAGAAAAGAAAAGCTGGCTCGATACAAAATTTTATATAAAATAGTATTCTATAGTCATTGCAAAAATATTAATTATTGACACCCATTCATCAACAAATATTATTTGCCTTGATTCATTGCGTAGAGTATTTTTATAACCGGTCATTTTACAAATAAAACCGGTAAACCGGTATTATATTTTCTGATTGCTGAAACGGAGTTTTTCACTCGTAATATTTTTCCAGTTTTCCAGAAACATTATAAACCGGTCAGCAATATTTAATGATATTTTTCAAACCACTAGGAATATTTTATAAAAAAAACTATTAAAACGAAGAATTTTAACATTTATTGATATTCACTACCTAAAATAAAACCAGTTCGTTTGTTACCAATTTCGGTTTTTTAACCGGTATATTTTTTTATTTTAACCGGTTATTTTTATCTAATTATAACAATCGTATTTAATATTTAAGAATATTTTTATCCATTCGATATCATTAACTTATACCGGTTTTATAATAAAATATTTACAAAGAATTATCTTTTCATTTCTTGATTAAAAATACCTGCCATATCGTTAAAATTTTTAGTTAAAGTTAAGTTAAGACTTTAAATGGCAAAACCGGTTTTTTTTTAATAATATTTTCCGGTAGCCGGTATTGCTCATAAGAAAATCTACCGTATCGTGAATATTTAACAGCGAGTGGTGTTATTAATAATGCTGTAGGTACAACAAAATAATATGGAAGGTGTACGATAACAGTTGATTAGATTAGTTATCTGACATATTTAGTAATTACCGACTGGCTTCGGAGTAGCAGCCATCACAGAGCGAGAAGCTCCACAGAGGAATGGATAAAATTTCATTATGTTTTGTCATTACTTAATCATAATAATACGGAAGCAAAAGATTATTTTGAACGCTATGAAATACATACTCGGATACCTATTTATAATGTTTAATATAATCTACGCTTAATAATTAAAGCTTTACATGAAAAACGGTTTTATAATAATATGTTTTAAGAGTTGTACTCTAAATTCACATGTAGACATATTATATTATCAATATTACAATCTAATATGGGTTTTGACCACTTTCACCACAGTGATACATTAGGCTGAGGCTACGATAGATACCATTGCGGCAGAGCGACGGAAACAGGAATGCAAAATATATATAAATAGGTGAGTGAGCAAGTGATCAAGTTGTTGTGACGACAATGTGTTGTTGCGCTGCCAAATTGCCGTCGCTTTGCCGCAGACGCTCTGCTATCGTAGCGCCAACTTTGACCTGCGGTTTTTAGACCATGGGTCGAGTTAGTTGGTTTGCAGATTAAGTCATCGAAAGGTCTCCACTTTATCGCCTCTTTTCCACCATTTTGGTTTCAGTTATGTTGTGTCTTTTCCAACTCAATTATTTTTAATATGAATATCTTCTATTTGAGAGATATGGCCAATCCTATCGAGACGCTTCACTGTAAATAATATGACACGATAGTAGGATCATGACACAGCACGTGCAATGATTGTAACTTTTTCACTTCGAGCCATCTTCAACTAAATCTCTAAAGGTATGTGTAAAGATTTTTCTTTCTTTAGCATACATTGATAAGGAAACAAATTAATAATATATATTACAACCGCGATGTATATATTTAAAATCACCTAATTTTTCCTTATGAAAATCTGACATTCTAAAACATGAACTCTTCAATGGAGTCATCCTAATTTTGTAAATAAATTTCCAACAAGTAAATCACCATCCAACGTGTATATCTTGTATTTGTAGTTCTTTCTTGACAAATGGCTCCAAAGGTAAATATATCAGAAGTTAAATATCAAATAAATTCCAAATAATTTATTAAACATCACCTGAGATATTTAAAAAACAAATCTTCAATGGAATTCATTTTTTACGTGTACGATCTTTGCCGATTACGGCTCGGAAAATGCTGTAAAAATAGAATAATCTCTACTCCCTCTTGCAGTACGTTGAAGAAACACCTCAAAGATTAAATATCTTACATACACCGATGTTTATGATTAATACATCATTAGTTTAGTTATCTTTCAAATTGTATAACAGTATCTAGTCTGTAGCCAATGACAAAGTGAAAGTTACTAATTTTTTTTTAAACAACTCGACCGCAAATAGATCTTGCAATTCATGGCCTTATGACGTCACCATATGACGTTAGCAATACGTTAAATACAAATATGCTCCCAATCATCTTCAGACGATTTCCATATACCTATATTATAAAACAGAAAACACATAAGTATGCATATGTCTTACCGTCACAAAAACTCTTCCAAATGTGGAACAGTAGCAACGTCAAATTTTAACACGTCATTATATTTCGTCAACTTTCAATATCATCAACGATAATGAACTGAAATTATTATTAAATTAAGGCTTAAAATGTTTTATACGACTAATTATTGAAATAAATTTGTAGTAACATGATTAAAAAACTATCTCAGGTGAATCCGGGTCAAGCTATTTATTGTTATATCTGTATAGTTTTGTTAATTGTTCAAAAATTTATCAACATGAGCTAATACTGAATTTACATGCCTAACTAAATATATATAAAAGAAAGTGCGATAACAAAGACGTATTTCCACTTTTACTTTTAATAATAAATAAAAAAGATTACATGTTTTATTTACTTTTTCTTGAGTGAGAAATCGCAAATGAAAATAAATTGTTAACATAAATTATATTGAAGTATAAAAATTAATTCGCACTTATTTTATTATCTTTATTTTGTTTTACAAGCTTATTTAAATTGCTTAATATAATATTAATCAATGCGAATTATATAATAAAAGAAAAAAGTATTCCCGTACCGGGAATCGAACCCGAGCCTCCTGGGTGAAAGCCAGGTATCCTAGCCACTAGACCATACGGGAGGTGATAACCATAGCTTAAAATAACTTATATAAATTTTTGTTCACGAAAATTTCGCGAAGAAAGTAAGAATAGATGCAATTTTTTTGTATTAATAACTTTCTCTCTGACCAACGAATTGTATTAAAATAATATGACGTCGAGAAAATGTAGCAATGACGCATCAGTACAATTTCTTACGTAGCAATATATTATTTTTAGACTTGTTTTAAAATATACAGTTTACATTATTTATCAATTCAAAACATATATTTTCACTGATAATTGTTGTATAATGATATATTAAAACATATTATGTTTAATAATATTTGAAATAGATAATATAATGACCGCCTGGTCAAATTTGCGAATCATTTACATTATATTGGCTTGTAAAATATATCACGTATTGACATAAAATGATTTCAATATTTCTTTCTGTTGCATATAGGGCCTTAATATTTATAATAAAAGCTTATAAAAATGATGCCACTTTTTTACCAGGCATGAATTTAGACATAAATGATTAATAGTTTACTGTTCATTCTGTATGATTTTTGTTAACATTAATTATAAATGATTATTAATAATAAGACAATAATACTTCTAAGGAAAAGCATCTAAATGCATCATATTAGATTTATTACATACTTTATAATATATTATATCCCGAATTATCGCCGAAAATGTGCGAGTTCGATTTCTACGCTTCTCTATTTTTTAAAATCAAAATATGCAGAACTGAATGCCTAATGGGTTGTACAATTGGCTGACAGCCAATTCTCGAGAAATTAATCGTTCAAAATAAGTTTTGATAATACGGAGATCCATATACTTCATTTCTGAAGAGGAAAACTTCACACTATGTATAATTTAAATGCTCCACTTTTGAAACGGATATAGTAATATATCATGTCAACTCTCAATAATCATTTTTTCGATACGTTTAAGTTAAATAATGTAATTTACAACCGTTATTTTGTGTGTATAAAAAACCGTATTATGTATTTATAAGCACAACAAAAAACAGAAATCTAAAATTAAATAATTATAATACTAAAACAATTTCGTTTTCAACAATAACTTTTAAATGAGAGTTCAAATTAAAAATTTTACGGATATGGTTTTATGTTATAATATTGTACGTATTTTTGTATTTGTAGTCGATTCTTGGTAAAATTTGACCCAGCTTAGTCGATACAAGTATGTCAGTTACAATGAAATGAGAGAATAGTTAGAAGAATAGATTAAGCTGCGAAAAGCCTTGAATTTTGCCGATCCTCAGAAGGTTGACATGACGATGATGATATGATATATATTCCTTTAATATACCGAAATGAAATTTCACCATAATGGGTAAATCTGATTTCTCGGTGAAGTTAAGTCTAACATGCCTAAATTATAGAGACAAAGGAAATTATTATCACGTGTAGAGGAGATACGCACTCCCTAAACCAATTACTCCTTTGATAGTGAAATAACTGTATTATTAAATTGATACGATTACATATAACCACTAGAAGGAGAATCAATAGTAAAATCAGCAGTAAAAATTTCACTTAGGTTATACGAATTACTAGTTTTATTACCCGCCTTTGCCTTGGATAGATTCAAACTCATTCTTAATTCAAAATAATTTTATTCATCCTGTTATTAAATAATTTATTTCAATACTTTAATATGATAACACCGAACACGAATAATGTTCTTTTGTTTTTTTTTAGTCCCAAACTCATTCTTTATTCAAAATAATTTTGTTCATCCTATTATTACAAATAATTTCTTTCAATACTTTTTTAATATTAACATCAAACACGAATAATGTTCTTTTGTTTTTTTTAATTCCAAACTCATTCTTTATTCAAATTAATTGTATTTTTTCTTTAATTACAAATATAGTTTTATACTTGTATATATGCAATATTCTTAATTTAAAAATAATTACACACACAAAATAAACGTAGGAATGTTACAAATTATTTCTTGCGTGCATTTTCTTGTATCGATTTGTCAAACACGATAATTCTTCATTTGTTTTTAAATCCAAACTCTTTCTTTATTCAAATTATTTTTATTCGTCGTATTATTACAATTTTATTAATACATGGATGGCTAAGTACAATATTTCCATTGGTTATATGTTGAAAGTTGACTTGAAAATGGAAACCAAAATGGCATGTGAAAATTTCACTCCCTACTATTACACGTTTGCAGAAGTTGTTCTGACATGCAGGAAGAAACCACTTGTATTTTTTGTTGAGATATATCTATGTTTAAATATTTACCCACCGAATAATCCGAGAAATTCTTGTATGATTCCCACATCTGCTGGATTTAAAAAAATCACTTTGTAATGTTTTAAACTAGTCACATTGTTTTTCAAATATTTTACTGTATAAATATAGTATTCTACGGAACGTAAAATGTTGACGAGTACTGCTTTTTATCTATTGAACCACGGATACTCTCAAATCGACTAGACACAATACGGTCCTATCAATAATCTATTTGGTGGCCTGGACCCAACTACAATCTTACAAATAGTTGTATTAGAGAATACAATAGACCTTCTACATATTTTACTTAAGACTTCATCTTTATAGTGTGTAATAGTTGGACGATCGAAGTCGAAAAACCAGATATAAAATATTCATAAATATATTCTATACTATGATTATCTTACAATATAGATCCCAATGGGTTGGGCTGTTGACGGACAGTTAATTCTTGAGACAAAGTCTGCCCACTGTGTATATTCATATGCTT
This sequence comes from Rhyacophila evoluta, assembly GCA_022683975.1. Classification (NCBI taxonomy): domain Eukaryota; kingdom Metazoa; phylum Arthropoda; class Insecta; order Trichoptera; family Rhyacophilidae; genus Rhyacophila; species Rhyacophila evoluta. Next base: position 2,715 of record JAGVSQ010008614.1, on the reverse strand, counting down.
CACTTTCGGAGCGGATATGGTAAAAAGTAAAGATGTTTAATAGAAGCCTGCGAGTTAATATTAGAGATGTCGCTGCTTGAGATTGTAAAATTAGTGAGTGAACCAGTCAGCTTTCTAATAGGATGTCAAGTCGTGGTATCCTATTGGGAAAGCCTTAACTCTGTAAGTCATTTCTTCCATCTGGTGTGGTAACGGTGTTCTGGGAGAATGTCTGATATGATATGTCCATTGTTCATAAGCATACTTATCAATTTATTTTTAATGCATCAACCATAATTACCATCAAGCAGATAAGAAAATGGCATGTGGAAAAGCAGAGTGGTTGGCATTTTATAGAAAATCTTAGAGACGCCCGGAAATGATCATATTCTCTAGAAGAATAATAATACACTCAATTCTCCATTTTCGCCGATATTTTTGCACGGTTTTGAAATACCACGGTCCACAATAAACAAGCCATTTTGTACACTTCTTTTTTAACGGCTTAATAAACTGAAAATCCCGCTCGATCAAGTTATAATTTAAACATTCAAATCATATTAAATCGAGTGAATATTCAGACATTATATAAATGAACTAGAAAAAAATTTACACTTTCAAATATTCAAGCATGGATAAAATTTATTATAATGAATTGTCACCAAAAAACAACATTAAACAGACACGTTTATCATCTAGTAATGACACCGAATGACTAAATAATTATGCCACGTTAAATACATCGCTAAATTAATACATATATGTTGTGAAATCAACTAATTCTAAGAAAAAAATATCGTTGAATTTAACTTATATGCCATCTTTATAAAACCACTTTACTTTTTGCAGTTTGTTTTTGCACGTGTCCTTTGAAAAGTATCTCCCATGTAAAAAGAGAATCGGGTGTATATATTAAACCATATCTGGAATAGATGACAGAATATAAAATATAAAGATCCCATTCAATGTTCAATAAATTATTGTTCATGATTAACATATAATACAATAATATTATCTATTGATATACGTGGATAGAGGATTGATAGTGCTTCTTCGCTGATATGACAACCCTCTTAGACTCAATCACTTTCAGGAAGATTGGGGACAATTATTCTATACATGTATACGTCTGTCATATTATAATATACATTTTGTATTTATGTAGCCCCAATACGCAATGTAATCAATATTTCATTGGTGTGATCTTAAAACAATGTTTCAATAAATACTATCATCGAATGTAGAATAAATTGGTTAAGACTTTAAATAAATTTCAAATATATTTCTCTTTATACAATACATTATGTATTGGAAACATATAAACTGGAAAATATTTCATTTCTATTATTCCATGAGAGATTATTCTATTGTTTTACTATAATATATCGTTGATTTTTATATTTAATATTATTTTATTAAAATTTATATCGTAACTAAAAAAGGTCTCCCTGGTAGCGTAGTTGGTACTGTGCGCCCCTAGTAATCCGGGGAATGCGGGCTTGATTCATAATCTGTTGGTTTTTAAAAATTCGAAAATACAGGTCTGGATGCCCATTGGGTTAAGTAATTGTCTGACAAACAATTATCGAGAAAAATAATCTGTCAAGACTACTTCACATTGCGGAGATTCATACACTCTTCTTTCAAAATGGATATCTTCACCGTGTGTAAATTCATATGCTCCACGTCGGGAGCGAACATGGTATATAAAAAAACTGAATAATTATTTCTCAACGCTCAAATCATCATCAAATAATCACACATTTATATTCAATAGCTGTTAATAAAAACAATAAAAAAATAACCATGCCCGTTCTGAATATTGAACACGCAACGCTTTTACACGGTGTTAAGTATATCGAGAATTTTAACGAGCATTGGCTGTCAACTAATCACAAAAAATATTGATCATTAATTTTTATAACTCGGATTTTTCGATTTCTTATACAACTGTGCAATTCCAACCCGCAAATCTCCAGCACTGAAACCTGTATCGTTACCAATAGTCTACACATAAAACTGTTCTTTTCGCTATAATCATCTGCGTTTTTCCGCTGTATTATTTAATCACTTAATGATATATACTTGTATGTATTATTATATCGCTTAACGTAACCAAAAATTAAATTAAAAAATATATCGCGAAATTTCTAGTTTGAGAATGGTTTATGTGTGACCTCATTTTGTACAGTATTATCTGTCTGTGAGTCCCTTAACACTTAAAATATGATACAATACTTTAAATTATTGTATAAATATTTCGGCATACATATTTCAGTAGATGTGTCAGAATATCAACATTCACTATTCCTACTTCTTCGCGAAGGAGAGGCATAGAGACACATCATTACGGAATGGCTTTTCTCGCCGTGTTTACGTCAATCAGTATACATTAATGTGAGTCCCTTTTAAAACGTCATGCAAAGTTTGTGTCAAGTCAGCGTCACCTAATAAACAGGGATGTATAAATATCTCTATGGATGTCAACCTTACATCTCTGAAACGAGACGCGATGTTTCAAATAAAATAAAATCATACCGAGTGTTTTTTAATAGTTACATATTTGTATACTGCATGATTTAAAAAATAAAACTTTATAAACAGTAGTTTGGTAAACAATTAACACTTAACCTGCGAAAATAAACATATTTACTAAAGTGCTTTAAATATTTCAACATTTTTTTGTTTATTGTACTAAAAATTGTATGCGGAACCAATTTATTTATTTATTTATTT
>JAGVSQ010008613.1:0-14258 GCA_022683975.1 Rhyacophila evoluta | reverse complement strand
ATTTAGAATTTAAAATCAATTTTCATCAAACACCATCAGTCAAAAATATTAATTATGTAAAGTAAGCCTTTTATTTACTTATAAATAGTGTATTTAGCCGTCTGTACTGAGTGTCAGTTGCTTATTTTACTGTTCACAATTTCACTATTCACTTTCACATTTTTTTTACTAAATAAGACGTTTCTAAGTATTTTGTGTGAATTTTAGTTGTATTTTTACAAATTGCATTGTGCAATATTTACTTTCTCAAAGTCTGCCAATATATTTCGTTGCGTCGTCGATAAATTAATAAGCCAGCTTCCTGGGTCTACCCATGTTTACCCTATCCAAAATAGCGTCGTATCGAATGTGCTGACTTGAAAACAAACCCGTGAGTTGTTTGAACCCGAACCGTGGGCAGGGGAAGGCAAGCTAATTTTAAGCGATTGGCGTTTCCACCCTGTCGCATATTACCTCAATCTGCCCGACCATAATAGAATTATACAGCGAGCATGTTGGACTACTTACTATAAATGTTGCCATAGCATTCTACGCCAAAATATATTCAACAAGTACTACTGGTATACTATGGATGGATTCTCTATATCAGCGGCTCTAAACCTTTTTTAGGCTGTACCATTTTTGAGTCAAAAAAATCTGTGCCTCCAATTTTTTTTAGTCTCGTCCTATCTTCAAATTTCTACTTTCGTACCTAGTAGATAACGTAATGTACTATACTATCTGTGCCTCTCCTAGAGTTTGGTATGCCTGCCCATAAATTAAAATCTGGTCTGTGTCCCCCTTTAAAATCTCTGTGGCCATCCGGGGGGCCATATAAGTTCCGATTAAGAATCGCTGCTCTACGTTATAAATTAGCGTTTTTAAATCTCATGGTACAAAATAGAATAGGACGAGGAGTTAAAATTGAGAAATAACACTTTTCGTCAAGCGATTTTTTAATATACATACTGTACATGTATATATCGTCGTCAACTGGAAAAACCTCCTATGTGTCATAACGTAATTGCTTCGAAAGGAGGCGCTAAAGTAGATTTTTGAGAATTACGACTTTTTAAACGTCTGAAATACAGTTTGCAGATTTAGGTGCAGGAATGTATATTACAAATAAAAAACTTGAAGCACAGCTCAGTCAATAGTTCCATATAATGCCTGGAATATATGGCAAATATTTTAAAATTACATTTTTATATAACCACATAGGGAATGCAAAAAACTGTATTAAATTATATAAAAGAATTTTGAAACGCATTTTATATTCTATGCAATGGGAATATTAAACTCATTTTTGTAAAATCGATCATATATGAGGTATTTTTCCATTGACGACAATATGCTTCAAGTTGTAATTCAATTGAATCCAATTTTAGAAAAAATATAAAAGCACTCAATCAAACTGATTTCTTATTCATTCGAATCTCGTGTGTGCTCATAAAGCGTGGATTCTTAAATTGAATAAAGTCTAATAACTTGGCTTCACCGCCATACGAAGAAGTAAAAAACAGAACGCCAAAAATGTCAACATCTATTCAAATTGGATACTTAAGTACATCACTTACGATACGTGAAGAGTACACACTGCGAAAGTACCCCAGTGGTACAAGTGGAGAAGCTTTAAAGTCACAAACATTCAATTCGTTGCAACTTCATCTGCCTATAAGGCTAGTGTGTCATCAGAGAAGCCTTTATTCGCCAATGATTTGATGCTGATGAAAATATAACTACGTACTTACTTGCTTAAAAGACATGCCAACATAATAATTAAATAAAATGAAAATTTATTATCATTTATTTTACTTATACGAACAGATACAACAGTTAGATATACTGAGTTGGATGATTTATTTTAACCCAACTAATGTAAAATGTTAGTTATTGATAAAAATGTAATCAATTCTCAAGTCTGCGTTGTGTAAGTGTTTTATGTGTTTATTTAGTATGATCCTTCTGAAATAACCTACGTCAAATATAATATTTACTTTATTTTCGGAAAGCAGTTTGTCTATCCGCGAACGAATAATTGCGAAAGAAAATCTTCCCAATACCCTTGTCAGGGAAGCTATTACCAGTCCAAAACCTCGACTGTGACTCCGGGCAAACACTACTTCCGGCGGGCTTTGCGCAAACTTTCACGCTGCGCTTTACCGTTTCCGGTTCTCGCCTCTTTGATCGCATTTCAGCACTGCCGTATATTATTAATACACACAAAGGAGCTTAGAGATAAATATAGTTTTTATGTGATCCCCGTTTCGCTCCATTGCAGTGACCCACTGAGAGATCTTTGAATAAATCATGAATGCTCCATTTCATATTGAACATTGTAATATATAGCAGTCTAATTTAAACCCCCTCATTGAACACCCATTGAAGGTTACTATAACCCTCACTTAATTATATCTTCATTCATTATGTATCTTATTTTAAGAAATTAAAATATATACATGAATGGATGGATAGATTAGATGTAATTAACAAACGTACACATTCTAATAAAATACATAAAATTACTTTACTATCCATATTGTATGCTTCTAATGAATATGAACAATGTTTCTCGTTAATTCCGAATATTATATTGTATATCGACCGCTTACTGCCTAGTTAAGAAAGAGGTCTTGGTTGTTACTCGTATTTTTCTATTATATCAACATATATATTATCTAAAATCATATTAATGTGAATACATACACTACTTGAATACATATGCATTTTAAATAAAATACGCGATACACATTTAATGGCATTTTTCAATAGCTTGAGAGACTGTTTATTTCTGTTGGAAGTCTAAGGCCATTCACAGTAGAATCTCAACCGTAATGTGTCACATACAATTCTCACACAACGTTCATATGTTCCACTTGGAATATTAACAGCTGGTAAATGAGAATTAAGTGAGAATCTGACATGACATAATGCAGTAGCAGTTGGAACTGCATTATTTCTTACGTTGATATAATTAGTTTCTTCAAATACGAAAAATACCCCATAAATTTCTTCTACAACAAACTACAGCAAAGGTCACCAAACTTTTTGAGAATCGGGCCGCATTGAAATTTTTAAAAATATGGGGGTGCCGAACGAAAAATATTCTTCTTGGAATCCTATTAAATTCTGGAAGAACATTTTCTTTACCACACTACCAAAAAAAAAAAAACGAATCCCTGAGTGTATTCACTACCAAATTATAAAATTAATATTTCTCATATTTAATATATTATATATATAAATAAGAGCCGGGGTCTGTATGAATATCTTTAGAGTTCGATCTGGCCCGCGGGCCGTAGTTTTGTGACCGCTGAACTACAGTAATGTTTCTTCTCATCACAACCAACTATTCAAATATTAGAATACGTCTATCAAACTCTTGGGAAGCTGCTCCTGAACCCGCTTTTGGTAAGTTCGATTTACTCTCAATACAGGAGTATTTATATTCCGTGGCATCTTGATGCAGTCTTTACTATTAATTTCGTCTTTCGTTTACCATATAAAATATTATATTCATCTATCATCGATTCACATACCTAATCCGATTTACTGAGCCATCAAACACAGTGGCTTATTCAAACTATGACCGAGTATGTTATACCCCATTCAATCATTTATATTTGTTTAGGCCACATTCTATGAATATAATATTTGTTCAAAATATTCTCGCGCAAAATGTGTTGATGTTAAACATTTCGTACTGAAATTTGTTGTTTCGTACACATTCTTTTATGATTTGATTTCGTTCAAGTCCACGATAGCGTGACTTCAAACAGCTCACTTCTAGGCTCGTTCGTAATATTGAATCGGAGATTTTATCGATACATCTTTTCTCCTTCGGAATTTGTCGAAATATCTTAAAAATTTTAGTAAAATAGATTCAAATTGACAACTAAAACTCACACATCAGCGTATAATCATCCGCCAAATCCTTACTGATATCAAATTATTACAAGACATATAATTTCACTTGTTACAAAAATACAGAGAATCCACTTTATTAATCACCAAAACCGTGCATTAATTGGATATCCACATGCAAAAAATTCAACTCTGGATGTTTCTTGATTTTATTAAAAACATCTATCGCGAACATCACATTTATATATCTCATCTTTGGCTTGTAATCGCCTTCTTAAATATTGGCATATTGAAGAACTTGTACGTATCCAATTGTACATTTCCTCAAATATCTCAAAACTAGTATGTAGTCAGTTGGATCTTTCTGCATATCCACATCCGATTTGTAACGAGATAATTATCAATTCGAGAATCCATTCTAGTAAGTACTCCTCAAATCATTTGTAAATTTATATCCTATTTCGATTTTCTTCAATTAAATTAATTATTTTGTTCTACGGAGAGACTTAACCTTTTGAATACCGGCATGATAATAGATATAGTGATTTTGTATTGAAATATTGAAAAAAAACCAACAGGTCTTTTATACAGTAGTTGATATTTATTTTTAACGTGGAATCTTTGCCAACAAGAACTTTTTTGAATAGGTAAATTACATTCTTCACAAAGGTGTCTGGTGCTCTTTTTTATTAGCTGCGAATACTCGGCACACTCGATGGATATTGCTTTTTAGCAGTAATTCCAATCGCTTTTAGGTATGTTTTGACATTATTCCAGAAAATCTATTGGAAAAATCCACTGAGCTACGCAGAATATTGATGATACTGGAAATGGAAGTCGTTTTTTTTTTCAAATTTCAGTATTTACTTGCCAAGTACACAGAAATGATAGTTGATTCTTTACTAAAGCAATTGCAATTGCAATTTTGTTAAATAATCACTAATTACTCGAAAAAACACGTAGATTTCCGGGTTTGATACGGAAAGGGGATAGTTATTGTTAACTTGAATGGAGCGTTAACTGCATAATACCCTAAGAGATCATTTCGAAGATATATACTTAACATTATCGCACTCACCAATTTCTTCATTGTGTTTTTGCTTCCCTTAAGTTCTAAGTAACGCACCCTTTCTTGTTAATATTAATTTCCCGATAAGCGCAACCGTATCAACTGTAACATTATCCTTTGGAGCGGCCGATATAAACGCTTATTCCATTCTCTACCATTCTCTATCATGTTTCTTCGCACTTAATCTGACAAGCCTTATATTTTTCCATCACATTAAAGAAATATCTTTTCGTATTATTGCCCTCGCATGCTACGACATCGTTGTTTTACCCCTCCGCTGTCTTATAATTTATACATTCATTTTTGTGCATTATTTTTTTACCCCATGATTTCGCTCACAGTGATTGCATACCGAAAGAGATTACAGCCAACTTCCGTTCCTTGTAGTCGATAAATATAATCCAAAATGAGTATTCTTAGTAGATAACAATCGCTTCCGCCGAATAAGCTCTTCTATTATTTTATAAGCCATACATTGCTTTTTTGTTTTCCTTAATCCAGTCCAACGTGACGGCCTTGTAAATGTTTAAGAAAAACAAACTTTTTGTGGCTTTGTCAAGCAATTCATTGCTGTCACATTTTATTTTATAACTTAAAACACTCTAAATAAGTTACCTAATAGCTTATGTTTTGGCCTAATATATTACTATCCGGTTAATACTTCTTTCGACACCTAAAAAAGGCTTTATATGATTAATGTTTTCATTCAAATAACTGTCTTAATTTAGTTTTTATACCGAAGAGTTTAACTGCATTAAAATGGCCAGTAGATTAAAACAAATTCGTCAATACATAACTGTATACAATATTAAATTCTATCAAAAATATCATGTTTCATCTTACTGAAACGAAAAAGAAAATTACTTTCGAAACCACCTGTTTTTCTCCTTTAAACATCGTTTTAAAATAGGCATCTCGTTTCATTGTATTCACACACGCTTTATTCACGCAGACTATAAATCTATATAGGGACAGTATGTTTAGATAAATATCCATAATATAGAGATTCATATACATAGTCTTAGAGCCAGCATTGTATTTTTGCTGTGAAAATGTCTATAACTAGAAATTATTTAGTAATATGTATAGACACCTCAGTTCCACCTGCAGTATGAATTACAAATTGCAACCCCTTTGATTTATCGCTGTACTTTCATAATTAAATATTTAACATTATCCCCAACAACCATAATATTTTATCATAGGTACAATCCCTTATAACGCATTGTGTAATATTATGGTAAAATAAATTTACGGTAAAACTCCTTTAAAGCCTTTTTGTGTAAATAATGACTGCAGTAAAATACAATCATGACGTGCTACCGAAACAGATTCTAGTTAACTCCCCAAATTGCAAGCTCGCTGGGTCGATGATGCAGAGCTTTCGGCAGGGAGGAGCTTCAAGGCTTTTATAGGTCAACTGTACGATCTAATTTTAGGTAGACCTTATTACTTCAAATGAGTTGAAGTCCTTTGTAAACATTATTTTGGATGTACGTCTATCTACACGTCATTGTTATTTGTAAGTTATTAAAGATATACAAAAGCGACGTTTAAATTATCTAAAGCCTGTTTGAGCTTTAAATTATAAATTCGAAAGCTTTTATTTAAGGTTTTACTACGAGTTATTGGACTAAAAATCTATTATCTTTAGACTTAGAATGGATTTCATTTCGGATTACCATTTAGCTATATACTACATTGCTGTAAATTACTGCTATTTTGCAATAATTGATACTGCCGTTGAATTTGTATAAATAATTAGAAACTGTTAATTATCGAACGACAATACGGACCAAATGGGATTTTAATAATGAATCAATTAGCATTGCTGAAATTAATTTGAAATTTTGAAATTCCTTTTGATAAATAAGTTTACGTTTAAAATTACGTTAATATAATTTTATTTTATAATGTAACTTCATATCAATCGCTTAGAATTTGATTAGACGTTTATAAGAGTGTTTAAAAATTGATTGATTTCATTAATATAAAACGGTGATGGGTCTTTTTAGTTTTGGCATGTTTCTAAGCCTGTTACTCTTATACGTAAGACGAAGGTTTTAAAAATACATAATGTGCAAAACGTTTTTTTTTGATACTGTAATTTTTTGCTCAGATTTTTAAAAGGTATGTTTGGGAATGTTTCGTCCTCTAATTGTCACACATACCTGTTGATTATATTTCAGTTTTAACCTTATAATGTTCACAGTTCTGATTTAAATTGACTGTTCATTTCAGTTCATTCACATGTCAAATAATTTCTAGCCATACTTTCAAAATTTACATTCCTTTGAACCGTGATTTTCAGTGGAATTTTATTTCCCTTGACTGATTTATATCTCTTTTCAATAAGAGCCCATTGCCCTCACTGAATAACATCAGAAAGCCAATAACGGTTCCTAAATTATGGTAAACAAGATTGAATTTTGAATTGGCTGTAGGTAGACGTTTACCAAAAATATTGTTCCGCGTACGTTTTCGAGACTTGAAATTTTAAACGGAATTACGTAGAAAATTCTAGTATCGGAATTATTTTGGCAGTGGCGTACATACTTTTGTAAGGTGAATAATCTGAGGATGTTAGGGTGTGATACACTTTTCAATACCCCATGTTGGTCTATACTATGATGTGCGATATTTCGAACGTCATAAGAACTAATAATGAATGGTCATTTCTTTTTGTTTTCGAATAACTCGGTATATACATGCATTTATTTTATGTATTACCAAATGACCCATGGTTTATCCTTGTCAAGTATACTGGGTAACAATAAATTGACCCCGTGTTGTGTTTAAATAAAAGCTAATAAATGTAATATTTCGTCACTTCAAATAATTTTGAATTTCGAATACCTCAGAGATTAGATAACGCTAAACAAATTTGAAAGAGTTATATTTTATTCGTTATTTTCAATTGACTATTGAAAAGTTTTGCTCCTGCACTATTGCCGCGTTTAAATGTTGCCATGCGCGAACCCATACATATTGTAAGTATATAAACGGGGGAGGATTTTCTTACCGTGGGCTGCAATATGCAATTTCATTCCGGGAAATCTATTTTTATTGAAAATCCTTTGCGGGTGGGTGGAATTCATATTATCTGAGTTATTACCTTTTCACTTCGATTCCCGCAGTGACTGACTTTTGCAATACAATTTGGTATTCTCTTACAAGTATGGCGTATAAATATTAGTCTCAACCCAAAATATTGAATTTCGTACTTTAGCTATCGTTAACATTGATTAAATTATGACAGTATTGCGTTGTGATATATAATAGATAAAGATATTATAATCATTCATTGGATATCTCTCTACTAAAATAAAATTAATTTATTCATGTATAACTTCTTACCGTGGATACTTTAACAGTTGCTGATTATCTTTTCTCTTTTTTCAGTTTGCTGCCTGGGTAGATGCGGTAATCTTTGTTTTCAGTTTAGAAAACGAAGCCAGCTTCAACGACATCTACGCTTACTATAACAAAATGTCACACCTGAGAAACTCTACGGAAATTCCTCTAATTCTTGTAGGAACTCAAGGTAACCAATTAAGAAAACTTCTTATAAAATATCTATGACTGTTTAATATATGCATGTTATTTACATATTAATTGTATGTAAACAGCTTTTGTAAATCATGATAACATCGTTTAATTTATTACAGATACTATCAGTGAAAATAATCCGCGCGTAATCGACGACGTGAAGGCGAGAAAACTCGCTACAGATTTGAAGAGATGTTCCTATTATGAAACCTGCGCTACCTACGGGCTAAATGTAGAGAGAGTGTTCCAAGATGGTAGGTTGCTATTAATTTTCTTTCTGTATTATTTAATTTATATTTAAATGAAATGATGAATACATACTTACGTTTTTAATCAACTATTACAATTAAATTGTAATTTTTATGTTAGTGGGGTACTTGACATTTCTACCGTTTTTTGTGATTGTAATTTTTTTCTTCGCAAGCCCTTGTACTTTTACTGCGCTGTTTTATTTCGGATTCTGTCTGATTTTTACGGTGGCCACACTGGGAGGTTGTTGTTTACATTCCTGACAGTTGGCAATGGCGCTGCTAGCTTTCTATCGCTGCTTTGATTTTGTTCATTAGTTTTTACGGACTTTTAGCGGAATCTTGAATGAAATTATGGATAAAATAAATGTATTTGGTGACATGTCACCTTTGCCCAGCTTGAGAAGAAGAAGTTCATGTTATAATTTACAAAAGGCCGAAGTGCAAGGCCGTCGAACGTCATCCAAATACAAATGTTAGCAAAGAAATATATTTTATTTATTTTTCTGTTTTTTTTACACAAATCATTTGAAATACAATCAAAACATATTTTAAATATTACTCTGGCTATCACAGTTGAATTTTTCGATCAATAATTCAACGTTCATCTTACATTTTGTCGGTTTCCGGCATTATCGATTCTTGACGAATGCTTGTTTCTATTTTGTTATCCTATTTAGACCACTTTTTTGTATACATTGGATTATGATAAATGTAAACCATTAGCTACCATTATTTTTAAAGCATACCGAAACTTAAATCGTTCGTGATTTTTGTCTTCAGGTCTTATTTTTAAGAATATTACTAAATTATAAAATGTTTTGTTATTTCGGATGTAACTAGATATCGACATTAGTGACATTTATAAAGTTAATAAAATGTTACGCAACTAAAAACTTTATTCGTTGCACATAGTAATCAACAGTCTATAAATATCTGTTATCTTTTCTTATGTAACAATTTTTTTCTTAAATATTGCAGCATGTCAAAAAATAGTACAGCAGAGGTTATCATCATCAACTTCATGTCTGACTCCGAGTAACTCTAGACCTTCAACTCCTCTTGGACTCCCGCCGGGGCCAACCCTTCGCCCGCAGCCCAATGTTTCCACTTTACATAGCACACATTCCCCCAGTCACAACCACACGACTTTTGGACTCAAGGTAAAATACTTACACTATTTTCTCATATTTTTTTTTTGATTACCAAGCTTCATGATATGCATTGAATATGTTGATATTAGAATCAATGTAATCTTGTGATGTTTGATGTTTTGAAGGTAGCAATGTGTAGACAATAGCTACAATAAACGAAGAGTGTTTTAGAAGAATGTGATATGAACCCAGGGCCAGAAATAACTATTGCGATAACTTTTGATAGGAAGTATATAAGTTGATCATTCTGAAATGACGATCTAATTCAGATCCTGATTATCTATGTAATACAGTATGTTCCAGTAATAATATTTCATTTTTTTATGATTATTTGTAATATATTTCTGTTAAAAATCATTTTTCAAAATATCATGATGACATTATTTCAGGACACACTATCACGAGGAAACCATCCGCTGTCAGCATCTTCTAACCACCTGCACAGGACGACAGGCGGCTCAAATGACAGTTCCTCATCATCTCATCTTGTTGAAGTCCATGGCCTCAATGGACCTGACAATACACGCTGGGGTCACACCCTTGCTAGTCACGCTTCGACCCAGGGGCTTGTGACGATCGCTATGGAAAACAATAACGTTGCGAAATTTGCAGCTCCGGCTTGCTTAGATAACTTGCAAGCACCAACTACCGTGTTTAAGGATCCTAAAGATCTACCTACACCGTCATCTACACCAACAACATCCCGGAAATCTCGAAGAAGATCAAATCTGTTTACTCCGTCTAAAAAAGGAGATGATAAGTTTAAGAACGGAGAATTGGGGTCGGGTAGGGCTATACCTTTGAAGCAAGGATACTTACATAAGAAAAGTAGTAAAGCTCTAAATAAAGAATGGAAGAAGAAGTATGTCGCACTCTGCGATGATGGAAAGCTTACGTATCATCCCAGTATTAATGTAAGTCAACTTATTGTACTCTAATTTTGATTTTCTTATTTAGAATTTAATATCAGAAGACTTCTACAATTAAAGTTCTAAATAAAAAAGATCTACAGACATTTTATTGATCTCAAAATGTATATCTGTTGTCTTACAAATATGTCTATCATCTAGTGTAAATTATAGTGTAATTATTATAATAACTGTCATTTAATGAATCAAATCAGTGAAATTGCTATAGACTAAGTAATCATTAAATTACGAATTAGAATCATATTTAGATTATAATTTAATGATTTGATGCAGGATTACATGGAGAATGTGCATGGCAAAGAAATATCCCTACAGTATGTAACTGTAAAAGTGCCAGGACAGAAACCCAGAGGATCTAAATCAATCATTACCACTCTTCCGGGAGGACACCATGCATACAATGGAAGTACTCTACATGACAGCATCGGTGGACTCACACTAAGTGGTAAGAAAAGCTCTTCAACTTATTAATTGGGTAAAATAACATTTATCTGATAGAAATCTGTTTTACAACAGTTAATCTATGAAAAAATAGTAAAAAAAGAAAAAATATTTTTTTACATTAGGTAATAAATTTATATTTCCTATAGTCTTGACAACAAAAATCCAACTGTTTTAATGAGCAAAGGACATTCTTATGTAAACATTTCTGAAGTAATAAATATATTTTTTTAAGTACTATTTTAAACTATAAATATGACACAATTTCAACTGGAAAGAAATAATCATAGTCGTAAATTGAGCGCTCTTTAGTAGTATAACCAAGAAATAGATGCTTAATTATTCCTAAGTGTGAGTAAAAAAACGCATTCTGAAAATCATATTTTCATATGCCGGACTTTCCGCCATAACCGACACCCTAGTCTTAGACTAGCCCTTAGTCTGTTATATCGAGGTTCTACTGCATTAATTTCACTCTATTTTGATATTTTACGTACATTTAATATTACAGTCTAACAATGAGTGTAATAGTTACATTATTTGAAATTCAATATATCAATTTATTTACTCATTAAAAACTTTAATGCCTGCAAATGCGTAGATTAGAAAAACTTCTTTCGTTTAGCTGCATGTCTCATTAAAAAAATCGCATGCCATGCATTACGATCTCTGTGAGACAAACGGAAGTGGTCTACTGTAATTTGCAGGATATCAGTCAAAAGATGGTAAATCGCAAAGACTCACTGACAAAGTACTCCTAACAGCTTACGAGGTGCTGAAAGAACCTGGGGGCAGAAGTTTGCTGGGAGGACCTCATGTGGCGCATGATGACACCTCTGCAAACAGTCTTGTTCTCAACACTAATGGTGAAGCGGTTTCTTCTGGAACTAAACTGGAGACCCCGCACGTTAAGAAAAGACACCGACGGATGAAGAGCAGTGGAATGAAAAAGGATGGAGATGGTGACGGTAATTATTTTTTTTGAAAAGGACATTTCTCAAATTTTGACGTAACCTTGTTTAGTAAGGATTAATAAAGGGTTTGATGGTTATCCTAAAATTATGCACTGATGATTCATAGTTATATTATATTACTTATAAATCATCTTCAACTCTTCGGTCGGTGAAGATTTTGTGATTCATATGTCAAAAATTCTGCAACCGTAACATGAATAATAAATAATTTAATTGTGTAAATAAATATTCATACATTTTTTGAATATGAAGAAAATATTTCTTATACATCAATATTTAAAACAAATGGATGAGTGAAAAAAATCACCTCTAACTTACAACACATATTTAAACTGCTTGACACTTGTACATTCACCATCTAAGAATTGACATGTATGAATTAATAATGATACTACATGAATTCCGAAAGGAAGTCAATCTCTGTTACAGTTTGCTCGAAGCAAATATTTTTTTTTTTATTATGACAATATGATGTGACTAACACGTTGAGGAGTTAGATGCTGGACAACATGTGCAATACAAATACTGAAGCCCATAAGAGGTATTTGGTACATCAATGATCCCAACCAGCATTTATCATAATAGTAACAAAAGCTGATACGGATGTAGGATTTTTGCATTCAAAGGATTGATGAATTTCACAAATATGTATAAAATTATACAATATGCATTTAGAATATAATTTGTATTGCTTAAGTTTTGAACTTGTATTTATAGTTTAGTACCATATGATGGCGATATTATATGTTTTTACTAATCAATTAAAATTATCGTGAATTCCAGACCAAGAAGTTTATGAATTCTGCATCGTATCATTGGACGGAAAGAAATGGCGATTTGACGCAGGAAACTGTGAGGAGAGGGACGCTTGGGTGGCAGCTGTAGAGAAGCAAATTCTTGCTTCTCTTCAGGGACCCGGAGGAGCGGAGGCGGCCCTCTCTAGACACTTCCATTTGGTGCCAGGAAATA
Organism: Rhyacophila evoluta; assembly: GCA_022683975.1. Classification (NCBI taxonomy): domain Eukaryota; kingdom Metazoa; phylum Arthropoda; class Insecta; order Trichoptera; family Rhyacophilidae; genus Rhyacophila; species Rhyacophila evoluta. The sequence goes on along the minus strand of JAGVSQ010008613.1, from coordinate 1,082 downwards.
ATGCTTGTGTGGACTGCGATGCTGCTGGTATGCTTGCCTTTCTTTCAATCTTTTTTAAATACCAGAATATTTTTCTTAGAGTGTGAATTGCAACATTATGCAAATATGTAATTTAGAAATACTCCAGCAATGCCGTCTTAATCTGTCCTAGTGGAAGTTTCTGCTATACCCATATATTCTGAATATAAATTCTTTTATAACACTCTTATAGTGATGCACTGTAAGTGCTTGATCTATCTCTATACTGGTTGATTTTGTTTTGACACTAGGAGTAGGTATTTCATTAAATCTTATACATTCTCAATTGATCTTTTATTATGATAAATAGTGTATTCAATATTCTTTTTATCCTTTCAGATCCCGGGTGGGCAAGCCTTAATCTTGGTGTCTTGATGTGCATTGAATGTTCAGGTGTTCATAGGAACTTAGGATCACATATTTCCCGAGTGAGGTCTTTGGAATTGGATGAGTGGCCGTGAGTAACGTACCATATATCATATATTATATTAATTTATTTAAGTAGGTTTTAGTTGTTTTTATGAAATATTTAAAAACCATGGCATTATTTTGTCTGAATATAAATGACATTGTGTTGAAGTTTTATTTATTTATTTCAGAGCTGGTCATCTCAGTGTGATGCTTTCTATCGGAAATTCACTAGCTAATTCAGTATGGGAAGCAGATCTCAAAGGACACTGTAAACCTTCCCCAGCATCTCCCAGAGAAGATAAAGAAAGGTACTTTAATCATGAGATATTTCATCTTATTTATATTTATTTTTCCGTTGCTAAAAATTACTTCTATACTCTATCGGAGTAAGAGTGTTTTGTAAATATATAAGATAGCAAAACATATTGTACAAACAGTAATCAGTAAATAAATACATATCTTTTTGTAGAAACAAGATTGTGCTGTGCTAGTGATAGCAAAATTTGAATTCTATATCTGAATCTTTTGTTGTGTTTTCTTTTTCACGTTCACATTGAATGATTACAACCAATCTCCATAAGCTATCTCCAATATTCTAGTTAACACATGGTTTACGGGGCGCACAAATTTGTGCGTTTCAGAAACCGTCTGTT
>JAGVSQ010008612.1:0-14258 GCA_022683975.1 Rhyacophila evoluta | reverse complement strand
TCAGTTTGCCAGGATAACTGTTTACATTGGTAAAATCTATGTGCACCATATTCGGACGCGCGGCTGCTGCGACAGACCGGGCATGTACTACTCGCCGCCCGGCACCTCGTACACCATCGTCGAGCGGCCGGCCAGCTCGCACGGCCACCGACCCAGGGGCACCTACCTCGGCTCCAGGGGCAGCACCGCCGCAGCGGCTTCCGCCCCCGGCGCCAAGAAGAGGCCCATCTCTCCGGAGCAGGTGCTCAGAATGTTGGGGCAAGGGGGCAGAGCGCCCAGGCGCGCGCCTGCCCCTGCGCCGGCTAGCAGTCCACCTAGTACCACTCACCACGTTAGTATTGCAACTGTTGTTTGATTTTTTCTTGACACTTTTCACCTAACAAAATAAAAATGAAAGAGAAGAGGGCAATCAAAATCAGACTATAATATTATATAAATATATGTGCAATATATTATATGATAAGCAATATTTAAAATATCAATATGTTATTATAGCTCTATTTCTGAACGAATTATATTATCAATAACTTATAAGAAAAAGCTCTCAACCACGATATAAGTAGCAGTTAATTACTGGCTAGTTTGAGTTGTTTAGGTACTTATGCTTGGAAAGAATAATTTATTTTTTCAGGGTTTTTGTATATTAATAATACGTTGAACAAAGGTTTGTTATTAAATTATTTGCTACGGTAGGCAGAAAAATGATCGCTTATTACCGGGCCTTTCCCGCAGGGAAATGATAATGTATTATGTATTTTTATCTACAAGACTATAAAAATGCAAACTGTAGTCCATTTTTATGGGGTTACTGGCTCCATCGTTTAGGTCTCTACTCTTGTCTAGTCAACAATGATGAAAAAAGAGGAACGGAAGAAATCGCCACGTCTGGTTTTGATTGTCACTTCATGTATTGATTTCTATTTTTGCAAGTTTTTCTAGTATTGTTCTTGAAATTTGATTAATTTTTTGATTAAAAGGTTATTGTTGGAGAACGTGATATTTTTCCACAATTTTTAGGTGCGAAGCAAAGCATTTGTGGTAAGAAAGGTATACATTAATGGCATAACATGTGCTAAAAATGTCCGTATTTATGAATAAAGTATGCATTATTTTGCGCTCGTATTCTGTCGCAAATACGAGAAACTTGACAAAATGTTTGCTCAATATTTCAAGGTATCAACGAACAACTCCGTTCTATAATTGGTATGAAAACCAAGTATTGTTTACTTACAAGTGTATGGAATTGTTTATAGTAAAATCAAAACATTCTTTATTCTCAAGTATAAACCATAATAGTGCAGTTTTATTAATATACATTTAAATGATTTATTTATATACGTCTAATAAAACGATATACGAAGAGAACCTTTGAATGAAGAGAAGCATATATAGAAAAAATATAATTCTTAATGCCTTTGGGTTTGATGTAATACGTGTGTCAAATATCCTCTCAATTCGACCTTCTGAAGTAACATTATTTTCATATTATTCATTTTAATTTCCTTCGTAGCCCAATCTGCCTGCTTGTGAAAGAATGATTGATGTACTTAATTTTGAAGCTTTTGTTCGGTGGCAGAAATTAAGGGACGTTGGACAATAGAGAGCTTTTCAACTATTTTTTATGCGAAAAATTGGTGCATTTTTTTAATAAATATATTTTTATGCAGAATATCAATTATACATTTTATAATTTTAGAGTATTTAACAAGAATCAAATCTCCTTGATAACGTATCAATGAAATTTGATTTTTTTATAATACAGAGGTCAAATAAACCTTTATGCAGTCGTGAGATCTTCACAAGATGAACTACATATATTTCAAAATAACGAGGTTTGAAATTGAGTTTTACAATGTGTAATAACAATTGATCAAAAAATGTAAAAGAATATTTGCATTTTTCCAGTATATTGATTAAAGTTATATGATTATCCACTATCAATAAAAAAAACTCTGAAGGAGGAAAACGGTTACTTACTTAGTTTTTTAAACATTTGAAACAATCAAGCTTTCAATCAACATTTAGTCTGAAAATTTTGCTGCACAAACTGAGTACTTTTCCTGTTTTTTTAAAACATCCCAAAAGCACGAGAAATAAAAATCTTAGTATTAAAGAGAAACTCTTGTTTGTTTCGCCATGTATTACTCTAACTGGGGGATTTAAAAGCATTCCAGCTTTCTTCTAAGACGCCAACCAACTAATTTCAATTACGTTTCAACCCTCACTATAAATTTCATTGGGTTAAGGACTATACAGTATGTGTTATGTTGAATTTCAAGTCAACACAAGAACCAAATGTCACAACAAAACTTAAAAATTATTGATGATATCAATAAAACGTCCGCTCTTTTCCATTAACTGTTGCGTAGGCAATGTACTGTGGCAAAACTTTAGTGAAATTTTAATAAATATGACAGGAATATTTCAAGAGTAGCTTCTTAGTACCTTAATTAGCTACACTGAAAGATACGAGATAGATCTTGTTCAAGTTTTAATTTTATTAAATTTTGATCATTAGACTTATTTTGCTCGCCACCTGCATAAATTATGAAACTTCAAATTGGCAAAAATATTAATGACTACGAAAAGGAATTTTTATGTTTGTTTCGGTAAAAGTAAGACTTAGGGTGTTATCATTGATAGAAACCATTCGGTATATTAAATCATTTTCCCATTTACCGCGTAACATGCAGTGATAAAAAGCCTATTTTATTTCTGAGCGATGTGTTGTATATTTAAAAAAAAAGTTACGTGAATCAAATTTGTATTTCATGCATATTTGATCTAAGAACATCAAAAAAAATATCCGACCCTCGTAAATGTCAAGATATATATTCATATAACATTTAAAATTTTGAATATGTTTGAGTTTATTCGTTACGAACTGTTATTACTCGATCGTTTACACTCATATTTTACACACGCAGTTTTGCATATGATTAAATGACGTATATTAAAAATACGATTTGTTATCTATTTTATTTAATACAATATTTAATATGTACATACAATCCAAGCAATAATGAAGTTTTGCGCGTGGTAATTTAAAAAAAATAAAAGAAAAACTTTGTGTAAATACACAGATACAGTAAGTAGGCTTGCAAAACATTGATTTAATTATGAATAAGCGATTTTTAAAAAGCCCTCAAATGATAGCTTTGATTTAGTATAAAGTGTGTTCTCCGGAATTGTTAAGTGAAAAAGCTTTTTTTCGTGACGGTGTTTCAGCGAGATTGCTTTAAAAATTGAACGCGAAAGTAATATAAATTAGGAAGAGTTTTATTTAAATGAGCTGAATACTTCTTTGCGAACTTTTTTATTGGCATTGAGCATGGCCCAAAATAACTTTAACTTACTTGATTAAAATCTAAAATGTCTTCAGCTCTCAAAATATTTTAATAATATTCAAATAAATGTATAGATGAAATATATTAGAGTATAGAATTAAAGGTTACAAAATGATGGGCTTAAAAAAAGAATAAAAAGCTATGCCCATGAAATTAATTAGATTTCATTACGACCTTATGCTAGAAAAAAACTTCAAGAATCGAAAAAATTGAGAATAAAACAAATTTCTTAGTTCATTAGCTAAGAAATTATTGTATAATAAAATATTATATTTATATTATGTATGTAAATACCTTCGATAATATATCATATATATTATCCGAGTAAACATGTGTTTTACCTATTAAAGTAAACATTAAAGATGGTGGTCATAATTCTTCTGATACATAAAGATGGAACGATTTTTTCAAATGTTGCGTTTAATTACGTTGAAAAGGTTTTACTGGGATCCGTTGTTAATCGTTTGCTCAACTTCTTTGTTTGTGCAATCTGAATAAAAAAATACATTTAAACATGGATTTAATTTAGTCATGGTATTCAAACCTGTTCTATTATTCTATCATTTAAGAACGACTACGCCATATAATATTATGATAAAAGATAGTTTTTATAAGACTTTTTCATACAGAAGACCCATCTCAACTTTTATTTTTTTAAATATCTGACATAAGGTAATTTTTACATTTTTACAGACAAGCTTTATTATATTTACTAATAAAATATTTAAACGTGTTTTACCATTTTTTACATCATCCGTAACATTTTTAGCCATTACGCAGGCGCATACTGTCTCGTTGCGAAAATAAATCACTCTAATGCTAGTAATATCCCAGAATCAGCTTCCCAAGGCTTTAAGTTGACGTGTGATTCCTATTCGACGTCTAGTCTAGCTTTATTGAAAAGAAACATTCTCAGAATCAAACGCTGTGATATGCCGTATTTTATTAAAGGCTCAAGAAAATTATCCTTCATAAAAACCAAGTTCCAATAGCCTTGATAAGATATTAGAAGCTCTTCCCTTTCAAACAACACGTGGGGCCACTCTTGGATGGTGTGACAATCATCCTTTAATTTACCGTATAAATAAGTAAGAGTTTCTATAAGACCAAGCTGACAGACTTTGTTGACAGAGAATATTTGAACTAAGAAGAGAGATGATATAAAGGATGATTTTATTTTAATGTGACCAAATCTCCCTGTTAAGCATGGCATGTTAATTAATTAGTCAACCAACTAAGTTTACTATAAACTGGGCAGGTGTTTTGTTCTCGGGATTAAGGCTTTCCTTTGTATCTGTTGCCCTCCCGGCTGCGTCTCAATATTATCCACCCTACATCTACTTGCGTCTAATCCTTTTGAGGGACTATAAAGAAAATAAAAGAACCTTCCACAAAAGAAGTAAAGAAAGCGACTAAGGAAGAATACATAATCTTAAATAAGAACTTCAACATCATTCTTCAGATTTTTTGCGGTAGATACGTATTCAAAGTATTTTTATCACTCTCTGATAAGATTTAAGAATAGTAGATTCATCAATTTTCCACATACGCTACATAAACGTATACTTTGGCGTACAAATGTGATAAAGTACTTAATGTTCCAATAACATCGTAAGAGAAAAAAAGAATTTTAAAAGTTTTATTAGTACATACTAAATATTTAGTTACTATTCTGATTGAACCGTTTAAAATAAGAAACTTTTATGCTCGCTATAAGATGGCGTAGATAGCATAAGATGCTATGAATATATAATCTAAGTGTTGTAAAATTTATGTTTAAATATTTGAATTTCTTAGATTAAAAATAAATGGAAAAATTACATTGCTCAATTACACTTAATGTTTGAATTTAATGATCATAAAGTTTTTATATTTAAGAAATCGGTTATAGAGAAGTTAAAATTGGTGCACGGGAGCCAATTAATAATCTGCACGATTTATACAGAATAAAGGATGCAAAACTGAATTATCAATAGATTGAGCCATTGGGTAATTTCCAAAGAAAGTCTTTAATGTGGAGATCTATACACTGCACGTCTGGAGTTGTAATATTCACACTATTTTGACCCACGTGATCTAATTTCGGCGCGGATTCAGTAAAAAATAAATATAGAAATGCATTAGGAGAATCAATACTCGGTTATATGAAATGTACGACGGGCTGTGAATTATTAAATTTTTCGTTACAAGTAAAATTTCTATAACTGCGTAGTTACAGTACAGCAGTGCAAAAGTTGCGCGACAAAGGCGCAATTCGAAATTGAATTTTTGACTTCCTCTGCGGCTGAAAAGCATAAACAGCAGCTGGCGCATGACTTTTATTCCATTTCTAGGAATGGAAAAAAATACACTGAATAAAAACTACGTATATCTGAAAGCTTTCTTTAAAAAGGAAATTTTTTAAAGCTTTCGCATAAAATAGTATTATGAAAATGTATAAAATTCATAAATAAGGTTTGCATATTATACTACATTTAAAATATGAAAACCGAGTATGTCTTAATTTAAATTTCAAGTCGGTTAAAATAGATTTAGAATTTTATCTTAAATTTTAATAATAATAAATACTTCATAAAATCATAATCAAATATAAAATAATTTTACTTTACCTTTTAAGCAAAAACGTTAAAAGAAAACGGTAGATTTAATATATTTATAATTCATATCGTGAAAATAATATATGACCCAACGATATCGCTTGATTTTTTTTTTAACCCAATGGTTATCCAGTCCTGCATTTTTGGATTTTTTTAGTATCCAACAATGTGGGAATCGAATTCGTATTCCCTGGATTGCAAGGCACTAATGCTAATTTCTACAATACTTAACGAATTGTCTACTAGTATCAATTATTAACCATAAGTAACGCAACACAATTATTAAAAAAAAATTATTATTTCTGCGAATAATAATTTATCCACGATGCTTAAATTACCGGATTGCTCACGATAAAAATAGTTTCATTAATGCAGTAAGAAATTAATTTACGAAAAATAGATAGTTGTGACAATGTTTATTAAAATGATCGTACTATCAATCAATAGCCGAAAGCATCCTACTTAGGCTCCCTTAAATTTTATGGGTTCTGGTACGCACTTCTTGGCAGACCCCTTAAAGTCGTCTTACAGCAGCCTTACAGCATCCCTAGTAATACGAATGAGCATCAAAATATAAAAGCTTTAATATTGATGTATTGATACAAACGATTGATTTTTTGGATATAAACTGATGGTATTGCGGGTAGTAGAGGTTAGAAAATATAAAATACTATGCTATAAAATGAAATGCTTATATTTTTGACTTTCCAGATAATATATTAGATTTCGTAGTCGAATATTATTTTTGACTTCTTAAATATTTACGTTAAGCATGTTTTTATTCTTATTAGTATGTTATAGATCTGAAGGCATCGTAAAATCAGCGCTGCAGGTAAATTGTTGTAGAATTATTTTAATGTGGTTTGAATTTTTTTTTTTGAAATGCAAAAATTGATTATTTTGAATAATGACTGCACCATGTAATACTTTAACGAACCACATGTTTTTTAGTGTTGCACAAATATATTGCAAACGATAATATGTTGTGCTCACTATGTACATTGTACACCATAAAACGTAGGTGATCGTGATGAGGAATGGTTTTGAAACTCTTGCCTAGATTTAGATATGTAATGGCTATTTTAAATTTGATAGTTTTCTTTACACGTATTCTTTGGTTTTTAATGTATGAAGCATGAATAAATTAAAAATAAAAATAATCATAAACGAACATTAAAACATACTTAAGACATAACGATATTTTAATAGAAATGATATCATACATACATGCAATATTTTTTACGATAATGACACCGGTATTTATCGACTACATAAATACATTTTCATTATAAATATTAATAATAAACATCCTACCATATTCCTGAAGACTATTCAAAGTGTAAACAATGTTACGTATTAACAAACTTAACAACCATAAATGAAAAATATACCATGCTCGTACACTTTCATAATAAAAATTTATCTATGTGTTTTTATTTTTTTTGATTAAAACATTATCATAAATATAATATGTTTACATTACAGGAGTAAAGCCTGAAGAAACTGTTTTTAATTACAAATAACAACACGATAACATCAGTTCAGATTAAATGCCAAAGAATTAAAATTTATCAGAACATACCTACTTTTATTGAATTTATAATTTATATTTATTATTTGTATAAATTAATATTTTCAAATTTGAAATAGATTCATTTTGTCAACTTTTTTTATAGGCTTGGCTAACCCAATTTGCCCCACGGGCTACATTGACGTCCTTCGTGAATAAAATAAGAATAATTGCAAATTTCGATCGAAGATATTTTGGATGTATTTGGGAAAGCTTTACAACGAAATTGGCACTTGCTATTTTTTGTGATTGATTTGAATTTTGAATGCAAGCGTACCAAAAAGTGTACATCTGCAAAAAAGCCATACTACAACTATTATAGGCATGAAGAAAACACGTTTATTAAACTAATAACAAAATATATTTGGATAGAAATCAAGACAAAACGGCTCCATTTATAAAAAGAGATGATCTAAATTCAAATTTTATTTCATAAATACAGTTTTAGAGATTCTGACCGCGAGCCACACAAAAGGACACCACAGGCAGCAGTTTGGCCAGTCCTGCTTTACATACTTTTGGTCAATAATAACAGAAAAATAGATCGAATAAATTAGATATATACATATATATGGTAAAACATATATAAACTAATTAGTTGCGTTGGATAAGTGTTTCTCAAACTTTTTAGTCCGCGACCCCCTTTTTCACTTAAAAAAATTTAAGGCACCCTCCGAAAAATGGGTATGGGTAGAAAAATATCCCGAAGTGGTGGCTTTAATTAAAATTCATAAGGAGAGATTTTGATTAATATTAGATTTATTTTTAGTATCAATAAAAGTTAATAAATTATCTTTGGTGCATCTTTGATCCGTCATCATTTTTTCTGCGACCAAGAATCATTGCGTTAGATAGTCATTTGAAAATAATATCTCTCGGTTTTCGTGAAGAAATTTATTTTAGATATCTACCGATATAAATTGTAAAACGGTATGATTTGGTAATAAACTTTTCACTTGGTCGGCAAGTATGCAATATTCACACAAATTCGACGACTTACATTGGAGCATATATTTATACAATGTAATTTCCCTCTGGTGTACCAGATCTCATAACCTCTGAACTAATATAACTTTTAATGTAAATTTCATGTCGTAGATTAGATAAAATAATATGTTATCTGCATACATGTGACATACACTTTGTCGATATCTGAACGATTTGGTTATAAGTTCCAGTTAATGTTCAAAATTAAGGACCATTCGGATGCCTTTCATTAGAGAAATTTCAACTCAAAGCGGTCGTTATAACTTCGTCACCCAGTTTTGCAGGACTCATACTAATAGGAAAGGATAAGGAGTTTGCTTGTTACTAGTTTTGACCAGCTTAATATGATCCGAATTTGGCAATCTTAATGATTATTGATGTTTGTTATACAGAAAGTTTGTGATAAACGTAAAATGTCATAAAATGTTATCAAATTAAACAATTTTATAATAAATCACTAAATTAATAGCAAATAAAAACAACGTGCAATCTTTGTGCGATTTTCAGCCGGCCATTTGTTTCATGGCTAACATTACTCTGTCTAAAATTACAATTTATAAATTTGTATATCGATTCAATAATAATTTAATAATTAATACATATATTTTTAGAAAATAAATGAAGTTTATCAAAGAACGTTTACTAGAACTTAAATTTGAACAATATGGATATATTTATTACTTTACTAATGTATTTATTTATTGTTATTTGATTTTATTAATTTTATGGTCGTTGAATCGAGTTTATGGTTTCAGGAAAATAAATATGAGATGTCTTATATTTTTTTTGTTTTTAAAATATTTATATCAAAGTCAACTTTACATTGGGATTTAACATTTTATAGATGTTTTGAGGAGTTTATATTAACAAAATATAATAAATATGGCACACACAGTTACCTAATATTAAATCAATGACAGAGTAGATTTTTGAGTGGGTGAATTTTGCGTGTTGTGTATTATATGATTTAATATATAATCTGATAGCCAATATTGTTAAATAATTTTTTTTCTTAATTCGGGCAAGTTTTTGACCAACCATTGCTTACTTAACCATCAGTTGTATGTGCCCTGAAAACTTGTTTCAGTATTCTATTGTAATATAGCCTCGTCTCCTTTAATGAAATCTGTAATTTCAAGTCAGTTTTTTACATGACGTATACTTTAAGTACTCACATATATTATAACATTTAAAAATAGTATAGAAAACTTAAAAATAAGTTATTTTACTGAACTGAAAAATATTTAATTTTGTTTGTTGATATGTTTTCTTTGCTTATACTGTCACTGAAGTAAACTTTTATCATCAAAGAGGAAGGATGTTCGGAAGCTTTTGGCATTAAGCTCTTATCATTTATAATCAGTTCAGCTGCACTCGGAATTAAGTCCTCTGTCAAACTTGTCGCCCACGCAAGACGTCAGAAGCCATACTTAACATGAACACCCTCCCCACCCTGAATAGAAGGAGTATTTTACAGCAGGGTGGAGTAAAGGCTATGCTGAAAGAGAGAGCTTAATAGCAATCCGCACCAAAAAGTAAAGCATCACCGCAAAATAATTAAATGCATGGTCTCACGTGCATAACTAGTTTGCTAAGAATAGTAGCAAACTAAAAAATGATTTTTTGTGAAGAGAATAACTTAATATTACATAACTAATAATTAGGGCTAACAATCAGATTTATGGGCAAAAATAGTTAAATCTTCTTATTTTTTCTTTATCGCAGGGCATCCATGGAGGATATGGATGAGTACTCTGTAAATTTTTTTTAATAATCTAGTTTATCATGTTTACCAACTGACCTAATTAAAAGAACATGGAAAATCTATGCCTGATAATAGATTGACTAGTGTATAGTCGTACATAAAAAGAAATTTTAGTAAATTTTTATTTTTAACAAATCAGATTTGACATTTGATTTCTATATTTAATTATCTATTTATAAAATAAGTTATTTAAGCGAACGAACAAGTCTTTAACTTAAAATAACATACTTTGAAAAAAATCTGGTGGTATATGATGGCAAATTCCGAATTTATTATAAAGAAATTACATACATGTTAAGTCTGTATACGAGTATATTACAAACAGAATTTTATATTCTCTATTCGTAAATGGAATATGCAAAACTACTATTTTCATACAAAAACTTCAACTAAAATCTGGGACATATGTAATATATTTATTCATTACTTGCGGTGAAGGTCAACTAAAGATAATATCTGTTTTTCAGACAGGAAAGAGATGTCTTTCAACATTCGTTACGTAAATATTAAAAGAGTAAGTTTTATTAAAATACTGTTTTAACAAAAAACTTTGGTCTATTTTATTGAACTACAGTATATTTCTTCTTTTGAAACATAAAATAACAAAATAGTTGTATGTAACTACTCACAAAACGATTTTTATCCAAAATTCTACCAGACATTGTTTTAGTAAGCAACGTTTATCAGTACATGATATTGCGTAAGTTTACAAACTAAAATACACATACACACATGTTATATATATATGAAATGTGAAACAACCCCAAATACTAAATTATTATTCAGAACAACAAATATTATTTTTCTTAAATGTGGCAAAAAAACCTCTAGAAGTCTATTTTATAGTTTTTTTCTGTCCTAAAGTATTTTATTTTGTATCCATGTGTATCTTGTATTCTCACTTAGTATCGATATAAATTGGCGTAAAGAAAAAAGATATCGGTAAAATATTATTAAAACTCCTCCCCAGTACTCACTTGTCAGTCTTACCCTTGTTTACAGAGTAAATTTAATATTACGAGTTATTTACTTGGCGTTCTAGTGACTTGTGTTGCTGGCGTCGTAAATAATAACTTTTCCAGACCTACGAAACCTCCCGTAAACTATTAATACAATTTATTAATACGCCTCCGTATCGACCATATTACACTGGAAGATACGGCCATATAATTTTATGGATAATTCACGCACCTTTATTTTTGGCTCGATTAAAAAAAACACCTACAATCCTAATTAGTGGAACTCGTCCCAAAAGTGAAGCATATAAATTTATACAGTTTGAAAGTTTCTGCTCCAAAAGTGGAGTATATGAATCTCAGCAATATGAAGATATGACTTGACAGATGATTTTTTACGAGAATTGCTTGCCAGGCAATTTCTAAGTTTTGTATTTTTTTTCAAATTCGATAAATGTAAGAGTTGAGTCCGCATTTTCCACTTCCTAGGTGCGCGCGCTAACTTCTGAGCTAATGAGGAGAGATGAAGTTTTAATTTAAAGTAAATAAAAATCAATAAATTGCTTGCTGGCCTATCGCTCGAAATCGGTTTAAGCGAGTGTTAGAATTACTAGTTTTTATATTCTTTTTTGCTCATGAAGAAAAAAATATATAATAATTGAGTGCTCATATGAAAACTTATATAAAATGTAAATCATAATACATAACTTTTAGGTATTTCAATCGATAACATTTTTCATATATAAATGAATGAGAAATGGATCGTTTGGTGTAATACAAAAATAACTCCGTCATACTTTTACTTACGAAATGTTTTATACCTCAGAATTTGTCTTGCCCAGTTGAGTTATTGGACAATATCATTAAAGATCATATACCGATGATCATGTTACGTCCATTATACTGAAGTGTATACCATAAATATATATATATTATATTATGTTGTTAATAAATACATTACATGACTGTAATACAATATGCATTTACTAAAATATATATGATATAATGCATGTCGTATAAATTATTACTATACCCTTGTGACAAACTCAAGGGAATTATATAATTATTAATCTGACTCTCTCTAAGGTCTAAGTGACTTGGAAACACGCTACATAACAATAATATCATAAATATACATAAAGGATTTATAATATTTTTAAATCTTAGAATGCTAGTTTTAGTCCAAGTAATTTTAAACAATTTAGATTTATTAGGTATTCAATAAAATCGGGACAAAAAATAATCATTGTTAAAATTTAAAAATGTGTTAAATTATGAAATTTCCTTAGAATATACGGAATAGTGGTTTTTCCACAAAAAATACAATAAATATAATGTTATATCTAATATATAAAAATTAATGCTTCAAATGAATAAATAAATGAATATATTTTAAAAGAAAAATACTTATTACATACGCTAATTAAAATAATCAGAAGATTAAATGCAATACGAAGGTGTTTATAGATTGATTAAAATATGCAACGATGTTTTTATGATTTAAAGATTTTAAAGTTTTAATTTGTTCATTATATTTGTTTATTAATGATACGTCACTTTAAGTAAATTTAATCTATCCGCTGTAAAATGTATACTTTCACTATTGTAATTTTTAAGGTTATTGGTAATCCACAGTAAATATCAACATCAAAAAAAATTGTATGAAGTTATTTCCGTGTTTTTTTGGTTGCATATAAGATAAGTCAATATAAAGACAAAATTGATTATCTTTGACATTTAAAATATGACTAAATAGTATTATAACCTATAAAGGAATCCTAATAAAAAAATCTCCCCAGTTTATTATTGACTCGTTTAATGTTAGCACTTAAAAATATATATAAAAACTTTCAATACGACTCAAATCTTTGCCTCAAACAATGTACTACAATACATGATACGACTCAACTGTTGTTGATGCCAAATATATGAAATTTGATATGCATATGTATAGTAAATTAATGTAAATGACACACTTCAACATCGGAAAATCTTCTACAGCTGTTTGTCAGCTGCAAACTATAAAATATAATAAGAACAAAATGATATTTGTTACTAACCCAAAATACGCTATGGATACTTGTTCCTAAAGGATACATTTATAACATATACCATCTTTAAACTGAAATCAAATGATACTCTTGATCACTGTCTGAAAGAATTATTCTACTCTCTCCAGAATTCCTGTCAAACTATTCTCGATGGCTGATCACAGACAACTTAAAACCACAACACAATTTTATTAAATCATTATGAAAAATACTGGAGACATATTGTGATTTGTCTTTGGCCAGCCTAAATCATTGTAAGCCATCATTTTACTCTAGCTCTACATCTATCAACTGCTACAGTCACGGAACTTCTCTTCATATTTTATTAATATATTATTATTGCAATTTATTTATCTACTTCGCCTTTCTAGTTAATTATGCTTTTTAGAAACGATAGTGTTCCAGATGAAAGGTATACTAAATATATTTGTTTGTATGTATCTTTTTTAAATTTTGATTAGAGCCGAACGTTATTAAGTTCACGCAAATATTTAGTTATGTTTATTAAATACGATTTTTTCTTAAATCTTATCTGCTACAAACTTGAAGCATAAGGCCGTCATGCAACGTCTTCAGGATTCTCGTTACTCGTCAATTACTTGTTTTTTTATCGGGCTACGGTAGCGTTTTAAAATTCTTCTGAATAGTAATTTTGACAGTGCTATTTTTTGTTCGATAAAAACTATGCGCTGCCACTTCAAAGACTGATACTTAGCTATAATTTTGGAGATCAAATGGTTTTATTTTTCAACGAAATCAGAGGTTAGAAAAAAGATCTACCTGTGATGTAAGTCATCTAGCGATGTTAAAACTAGCTAGGGCACGTATTACCTAGGGGGATCTTCAATCCTACTTGATAAATCTTCCGGCTCGTGTGATTCCAGTGCTCAGTAATACCATCGAGAATTATTTGTGAAGTATGAATAATAATGTTTTTAGAAATACTACAATATAAAATATGAACACCAATGAAATGTATGCCTGA
>JAGVSQ010008610.1:0-14259 GCA_022683975.1 Rhyacophila evoluta | reverse complement strand
GATACACATATTGTACAATAAATTTTTATTTTTTATTTGAAAAGCATATATACATAAAACTATAACATTTTTTTACGCAGTCTTAATAATCATTATAAAATAATAATTATTTAATTTGAGACCTGCGCTTATCTCAATGAACACAAAGTTTTATATTCGGCTGTTATTGACAAATAATTTTTCATGTCATAATAAAAAAATGTAAAATTTCAAATACATTGTATTTGACCGCGGCAAACTTGTATTCGACTCACGGCACACCGGTTGCGAAGCACTGATTTAGAGTATTCAGACAACTACAATAAATCCCTCGAATGTATTTTTCTTGTGAATAATAATTCACGTAGAATCATTTTTATTACAATGTTAAAACAATCGACTTTGGGGCTCCAAACAGTCAAATAATTTAGTGTACTGGGATCGTTTTCATATTATGTTGGTTGAAGGCGAAAAACTTCTTAAATCACACTCGCCGTATGAAGCCGCAAACCTTTTAAAAGCTGAGTTTCTGAGCGCACAAGGTCCAGGGAAAATACTTCTTATACACGTCTGGCAATTTGAAGTGCGGCTCTCGTTCATTACGCTACGGTATATATCTGTATAACTAGTGTAGTTGTAGGAGGAGATGTATTTTGTCCATCGAATAATGAAAAGCATTTAGCTTAAATTAGTTTTCAAATATACCCTATCAAAAGTTTTGTAAAATGAGTTCATAAATACAATAAAAGAATAATAGAAATTTTTTTAAATTCCAGTTAATAAAACCGGATTATGTTAATTAGTCCAGTTCCTCCTTGATTACCTAATTGAGTAGATGTAGCTTGAGCAGGTGAATACTGGAGATATGCCGCGTGACGTTGGATTTATGTGTGTAGGAGGGTCGGTCATTTTGGCGCCGTGCGTGGGCGACCTGAGTCTGCCATATACAAGTAAATATTTACTTTTATAAAATGTATTATTGTCTAGCTCGAGTAAAAAATACGTTACCTAGTGAGGGTATAAAATGTTAGATTTTATTTTTGAAAAACAATACAATGATGATTTTTTAGAATCAAATTGCAGTGTGGCCAACCAGTCCACGTTTAGCCGCGCTCTCGCGAACCAATTCATTGACCGATAATAGCTGATCAACAAAAGTTGAAAAAAAACTATAGTGAGAACCACACTCTAGTGCACGCCAAGCGAGGTCTTGGGAAGCTGCTCCTAGGACACTTCTGGGATTTGAGCGCATCACGTTCGTTACGCCACGATATACGTCTGCATGACGGTCTGGTGACGTGGCGGGTGGTGGAGGGGAAAGCAAGTTAGAACCTTTGTTTCAATAGGATTGATTAACTTTTTAGTGGATCAACAAAAGATAACTCGGCCATAAAAACTGCCATTCGTTTCTATTGAATTGTGTGAATAAAAACGTAAGAATAAGCCTGCTTAAGGCCGGATCTAAAAACAAGACGGGTGGATCCTGGGCCAACTTAATAATCACTTAGTGGAAAAAACGTTTACACAAACAATTATTTGGTTAAACATATGTAATATTTTCCGTATTGGCATTATCGGGAGTGATATTTTCTTATCAATGATTATCCGACACAACAAAGTAGATGATGATAATGTGCTACGCCTAATTTAGTTAGCTTGTCTAGATTGTTAAATACCCAGTGGATTGATATATTAACTGCCAAATAATCTATATCATATAAAATTTTGTTAAAAGTGCTGAGCAATTAGCTGACAGTAAAAAAAATCAGTCACGTTAAGTCGTCCCATTCCGGGGATTCATATTCTACATCGCTGAAGTGGACATCTTCACACTGACATTTGTTCCAATTTCGGACGTGATATGATATAAAAAAAACACGTTTGTAATAGTTAATAGATTAACAAAATTTATTTTTCAAGATAACATACTTTGTATAGAACTGGTAAATAGGTCCATATAAATTTGCATTTGACCTAGAAATACGTTTACTGCCATTACCAGACAGTAATAAATAAAAAAACCTAGTTTTATTTCTAAAATTTCCATAATATACGGGACGTTCAAAACGTATTCTTTATCAATGAAATTACTTTCACGAAATTACAAAATGTATTTAATGCTATTAGTAATACTTTTAACGATACGAGGAATAATAATGATACAAAGAATTGATGTCAATGTATTTAATAATGTTGTAAACATGATAATGTATATAGAAATATGCTACAAGGCAGTGTAGTAGATTTATTCAGTATGACAAAGTCTTCAAAACACCAAACCTCAAATATTTTCTCGTGAAAAAATGTATCAACAGAAGTCTCGACAGTACGGAAATCCAAATACTTCATTTTATGAAGTGATAATCTCCACACTGTTAAGATCCATACGTTGCAATTTCAGCGTGGATATGGCATAAAACATAACATCAAAAGTTTTTCCCATTTTCAATATTTCTTTCCCATCACAAATCTGACCTGCATATAAATATATCAAAAATATTGTCCAAATCTGCATTCATCCTAGGAACAATTCGAAAAATCGATTTCTGTAGTTTAGAGTTAATATGCATAATTCTCTAATTTCGGTACGTTAAAAACAAAACTCGAAAATTAAAAATAACACAGTTAATATAGAAATAGTAGTTCAAACAATGTATGAAAATTTAATGCAGCTACTCTTTGTGGGGAGTTCTTGTGATAGGCAGACAGAGAAACGTATCTATTTTCTGTTTTTAGTTAGTCACCTAATTCGATTTCAGTATATTCTCGAGTACTTGGCTTAAATTTACTTTTCATTGTCTGGATAACGTCACCGCCGTTTTGTTGCGAAATTATTGTTTTGCTTCGATGGTAATGTTATTTATTACTGTTCACGGTAGTTGCTTCATATACGAAATTTCAGTCGTCTGGCCAATGTAACTTGTGAAAATGGAGGCAATAGAGGTTAGGTCTTCAAAAACGGAAAGTGGAATTTTAAAACAATCTTCATAGTGAAATAAATTAAGATGGTCCACTATAATGTGCGAAGACTTCACTCCACTGTCTACGAAAGTCATATCGCGAAAAATGAAATAAATTCAATACATGGCATTCTTATTGCTTATTATAATATTTTTTTCTATGAATTTGTGAGTTTCAATGAACTGTAAATTGTCCAATCTATTGGGTATCTATGATACTTTTACTCTTCTACATCTTTGATTTCTTTAAATCATTATATAGCTGCAGGATTTAAATCTATGATGTCTGAAACAAATTTAGAAAACGTATTACAACTTGTGTAAAAAAAACATTTACATATCAGTAATTGCACCATTAGTATGTCCTTTTTCTGATCTTATTTAAAATATTTAAAAAGTGAATTTTATGTTTCTTTATTATTCTTCTTCTTCTTCAATATTCACTCATCGAATGGAGCATGTGGACAAAACGTGGCCTCTACAATAATCTCTGTCTCAATCTCTGGCTTGTATACGCATGTATATCGGTTAGAAAACATCTTTACACATTCGAATCCCGTAGCTGCATAAAAATATTCGTTTTAATTTAATTTAAATTCAGTTCGCGGATTCCCAGTGAGTTACGCCATTTGTGAACAAAATCAACAAGGCCGGTCCTGTGGGTGCTGGCGCCCTGGGCAATTTCGGCGATACAATTATCAAAACAATCATACGTAAAAACCTAAAAATAAAAAAAATAATCTACTATCTAAATACAAATTGTACAATGATGTCAAATATAACATTAAACTCCGCGTTTAGCATATTGTATTTCTATAGAAACTATAGCTACAATAATACTATTGAAAAACTTGTAGAAAATTATGTCTCTCACTACACATCATCGCTATAGGATTTATTTATCGAATAGTCGAGTGTGTCATTTGAAAAACAAAACATTTTTAAATTAATTAGATTTTATTCTTCCATTAAAAATAGCTCACCTTCGTGTATACATGCGTGTAATTAAATGAGATTTGTTTTTCATCTTCTGACCATTTGACGGTTAGTCTATCAGACAAACCAATCCTAAAGCGACGATACGTCTTTATTGGCTCAGTTTTATTTGATAAACAATTTTCTTTTCATACTTTAATACGGTAGTGAACATTTTTTTTCTTAGAAAACGAAGGCTAATTTTTTATTACGTATTCTGCATCGTTAATTTTTACATAAAATACAATTTTTGCAGTGTTTGCGTTGGCAAAAGATACTTTAAAAAGCGCATGTTTAGTATTCTTAGAATACTTATTCGAATTTACAGTGCCGAATTATAAATGCAGCACGTGAAAATGATATTATGTTTGGCTTTAATTATAAAATAATTACAAGGAAATAATAATCAAGGTGACTGAACGATTGCCGCGTGGTCAATATCCTATGTAAAAAAAATCCCCGTATAAAAACGTGTTTTTTAATCAGGACCACACCCTGCAGTCCAGATAGTCCACCGCATAAGGCCGCGTGAATACAATGGGCGCTTTTTTATAATAAACATTTTTTTAAATCGCCAGTATTTTCTACCTGTGTATAATGTAAATATATCACGTGTCTTTTTTTTGTTACATACATTTCAAAGAACAGTATAATTTTGTAGTGTTTTTATCTTGTAATTTTGTATTAGCATCTTAGAAGGTCGCTAAACAAATAACGTATTCGGTGGAGCTATGGAATGCTAGCATGGTCTGCAAGAGCGCAAGAATACTGGCGGGTGACAGAGATTCTTGGGGATGGTATGTGGTTTCCATTTGGTCCATTTAGGGAGCGAATATGGAAGAAGAATATCTTTGGATTCGTCACATTTATTGCAATGACATTTATAACTAAAAACATTTTATTGTCGATCTTCCTACTAATAATTGTTGCCATAATGTAGCGATTATTAATATCGACTGTGGAAAGGAAAATGAACGCAACCCATATAGAATTTTTTTATTTAATGATAAGTCAACCATTACATATGCATAGCCTTGAAGTACACGACGACTGAAACTGTTATTTTACTTACTAAATATGATCTTAATTTTTAAGTTATAATTTAAATTTCAACTTAAAATTTAAGTTATTTAAGAAAAATCAATAAAATTGACGAGGTGGAAGCCCTTTTTCATGGTCGTAAATTTCATCGCCCATTTTTTTCAAACATAAAAGTTAAATTTAGACACCAATTTGGCATTTTCAGCATATATCCTTTTTCTAGAACGTGTATTATGTTGTATACATTGTGATTATCAAATAAAAGCTATTTTGAAAAAAACTGAGGGATAGTCCTTTTTCCTTCTGAAATCGATATTATATCAATGATAACATTTGAGTACAGATAATATATAAACATATTATTTTTTCAGATATTTCCAATTCGGTCCAGGGCTATGCGAACTAATACACAGATCGTGACAGTAGACCTGCTAAAAATGTCTCTTTATCGTCAAGAAATGAGGACATCCAACAGTGCTAAACTCACAGCAAGTACAGTAAGATTTTGACCAAATATTGTGTTGTTTCTAGAATAAACAAATCAGAGATCCATTACGTTCAGTCGGTCACGACTCACGACTACTTCTCGTGGGTCGACAAACTTTCGACAATCCTAATTATTATTTAAAATGTCGGCCTTGTTGCGCCATGCAGGTGAGAATATAAAATATTTAATGTCAATACTATTATATTAATTACTTTATTACAATATTTTATAATTATAATAATAGGTAGCGTAGAGGTTAGTATGCATGCCTAGCAATCCGGAAAATGCGGGTTCTATTCCTACATCTGTCGGATTTTTGAAAATCCGAAAATGCAAGACTGGCGAGTTGACCGACTTACTGAGCAACTGACTGTTGAGAAATTGTCTAACACAAAATTCTCGTGAAAAAGTTATCTGTCAAGACGTTTTCACATTGTTTCAAAACAAGTATACAGTAAAAATATGTCTTCCCGGTAGCGTATTTGGTAGTGTACATGCCTAGCAATCCGAGGAATGCGGGCTCGATTCCCCATCTGTCGGATTTTTAAAAACCTAAAAATGCGGAACTGGGTACCCATTGGGTTGAGTAATTGTCTGACAAACGTATCACGTGAAATATAATCTGTCAAAACGTCTTCACATTGCGGAGATCCATCTACTTTACTTTCGGAGTGGATATCCCCACACTGTGTAGATCCATATGCTCCACTTTGGGAGCAAACATGGTATAACGATACATATAATATATCTATATAAAAAGACTTTGCAAAGAGCTGTAACGTTATAAATGAAACAAATTGGTGGAAATATAATATATATACAAGTGGTCTAAAAAACTTTTTGCACAGGGGTGCTTCCTACTGACGGCGCAGCACTGAGACATTACACGTTGGAAGACAAACTGTTCTTTAGAAAACGGTGTATTAAATTATATATATTATATTCCTTAATAATTAAATATATGGAAATATTTATCATGACAGCTTATTATTTCCCGAGACCTAATTGTAAGCCAGCCGTTCAGCTCATTGGAGTCCATGTGATTAATGCACATTATCGTGCTTTATTAATAATTTGAATAGATGTATATACCAATTGAGACTCGAACTGACTGATTTGTATGCGGATGACTGATTATTTATCCGCTTTGGTAAAACATATTATGATAAATTATCTCTAACGGATTTGGTAATAGTGTGACAGTAAACAAATTGATTGACAAATCAACAAAACTAATATTGACGCTAATTTTCAAAAGGTTTTTGAATCGTTTATAACATTAGGCACGTAGTACTAAATGTTATTTCGTTAAAAAAAATAACGATATGCGTTTCATTTTTTGTAATACCAATATCTACCGTGATTCCGAATATATGACAAGGTCTTATATTATTTTTTCACTCAAATAACGTACTAGGGCTTATTTTAGGGGTAGATTTTAATTATTACCTATTTTCTATTTCTTGCCTTTTGTGATGATTAGTGGTGGGAATTTCGTCGCATCAACACGGATCGCAAAAATGCAAGTAACTCTTACATTTTCGCAAACCGTTGAGGCAAAATGTATTGAAGAGTGTTGCGTATTTGCTTACTCATCTATTTATGGTTATTTTGCATCTCTGTTACCGTCGCTCTGCTATCGTACCTGCGGCATAGTAAGTAAAATCAGCTAGTGCACAAATCAGAACTGATTCTAATTTTTCAGGGTAGTAGCGGTTATCTCCTACCAAATACCAAACAAGAAAATTTTCTGAACACGTATCTTGAGTCATATTGTTTTGATTTTTGTGCAAAAATATCGTTTCGTTGGAACGAAGATATAACTTTAAAATGTCTATAAGAATATAATATTTAAACCACCAGTGTCTTTAGAATGTTAAGCCTCCACTCTATAAAAGTTTTTGCAATAAAATAAAATAATAACCTTTTTCGAGCGAGTAACTGTATTAGAAAGGATTATACATACTTTCAAAAAGTATTATATTTGAGTTCACCTTGTTACATAACATAATATTATAAAATGTTTGTCATTCGTTTTTATCTTTAAAATCAGAATTACACATCAAAATACACGTTCTGTCAAAAGGAATCAAGTTGCAAATGCCAAATGATGATCTAAATCATAGATTCCTCAAGTGGGCACTGAGGCCGTCTGGGGGGCGGTAGTGGGTTCAGAAGCGTTTGGAGGGCATTTAGGCGGTCTAGAGGAAGCCAAGAATTTGGTGGAAACTGGCTCCTTATAGAAGAAATTAGTAATTATTATCGGCCTACGAAACCTGATGTCAATTAAAAAAATGTGTCAGGTAAGAAAATGAATTCATAGATCCATAGATGGATAAAAGATTTATTATTCACTTATTATTGATGTAACGTCAGCCGAGTCTTGGAAACTGCCGTAGAAAACAACAAAGGAAATAAGAATGTTCGTCGTTGCATAGAGCGGATTGACAGTTGATTCTATAAATTGCTATTCACAGCCAGTTACGATATTGTATTCTTCTAAAAGAAAACGTTGAATATTAGACATATACATGGCTTAATCTGGAAACTAGCCAACTCCATTTGAACAAAAAAACTTTGGTGAATGTGCATGTTACTGCATGGAGTTGGCTGGCGTCTGCGGGTGATTTTACGTTTTTTTTGTAAATTTTGTGTGTGATAACATAATTATGCACTAATTTATAGCTCGATTTATAGTCTCCCCAATAGCGTAGAGGTCAGTGTACGCGCTTAGCTATCCGAGGAATGCGGGTTTCGATTCCACATCTGTCAGATTAAAAAAAATCTAAAATGCAGGAGCCATTCGGTTGAGCAATTCTGACAAACAATTTTCGAAAAAAATAATCTGGCAACACGTCTTTACATCGCTGAGATCCATATACTCAACTTCGGAACCAAACATGGTATAAAAAAATTATTGCTTACTGAAGTTTAATATTATAATCAAGTACTATTATGTACTCTTATTTAGCTAATATTTGATTTTTACATTTAAATAAATCGCGAAATATCTATTGCATGTGGAGTAAATTATTAAATGTATCGGATCGCTTTTGAGGAATTTACGTTGTCATGCCACAGTAAACACTCGACCATGTGAAGACGCAGTATCCGCGACGAATGCAAGTATCACAAAATGAATCATTGAATCATATTCGAGAGCTAAACATTGTAGACTAAATTATGTGGAACAGCACCTCTCATTGGTAAGTTATAATAATTTTAACTCGGTCACTGAAAGGTCATTCAGATATTCGACTGTTCCCACTCACGACTGAAATGTGGTATTTTTAGCAATAGACAATAGAGTCGTTACATTTCAAACCACTCCCATTTATCGGCACCTATCTTTATTATCTATGTCAAAAAACTTTGAAACTCGTGAAAAGAGATATCAATATAATAGAGTAAATAAAATAAAGAAACCTCTTACGTAAGAAGAACCTATATTATGATTTTTATACTATATCTTATTTTTTTTTTATAAAGCGTATTTACCCTGTGTAAAAACTTCCACTTCAGACAATTGCTCAGTTGATTGGGTATCCAGTCCTGCATTTTTGGATTTTCAAAAAGATTGTGCGTTCGATTCCCTTTTATTATATAAGATCTAGTACTAATTAATATACATACAAAAGGTACCTTCTATAATACTGACTGAAAAGCACAGTGTCGTAGTTTAAAAATATTCAATGATCTCTTATTCAACATTTTAATACACATAACGAATTTTAGTTAGAAGACATTTGCGCTCTATAAGTCTATACGTAAGTTTTTAATCGGAAATAAATAATTATGGCTAGTTTTGGTACCATTTCTATATCTGTTATCATGAGAATATATGCGTTCCGCGCTTCTCAAGTATTGACAATATCAGAACCCCAGATAGAAACAATCCTTGAACAGACAAGTCCAAATAAAGCGCACAAACAAGATAAGCTTGATTTTTAAAATGTTTAATATTCCGTAGTATAGAGATTAACGTGTGTGACCGGGGTGTGAGGGCTTCATTTATACATCTACTGGATTAAAAAAAAAATCTGAAAATGCAAGACTGGATGCTCATTGGGTTGAGCAACATGTATGACTAATTCTCATACAAAATAATCTTTTAAGTCACTTTTCAGATAACGGAAATTACATTCCACTTTCGGAGTGGATATCCTCACACTGTGTAGATCCGTATACTCCACTGCAAAAAAATATATTTTACGTAGCGCTATTTGATCCTCGGTTAGCGTAGTTGGTAGCGCGTGCGCCCTGCGATCCGGGGAATGCGGGTTCGATTCCCCATCTGGTCGGATTGTTGAAATCTGAAAATGCAGGACTGGATACCCATTGGGTTGAGCAAATTTTCTGACAAACGAATCTCGTGAAAAGTAATCTGTCAAGTCGTCTTCGCATTGCGGAGATCCATAAACTCCACTTTGGAAGCAAACATGGTATATATATATATTTGATGTGCTTGTCAGTATGACATAATTCAAAATCGATGATCCCTTTCTTCTGGAACTGGCTAAATACTTGTTTTGACCAGGATACTTTCTCCACAGCATTTTAACTCCGATTGAAAGTGTGACAATGTCATTATATGATGATTAAAAAAGCTTATAAAAAGAAAGTTATATTAGAATTATAACTGGCGTCAACTAAACAGCTTTCGACGCCAAATAGCATATCATTTTAAATAAACAAAAACTCTGCAGCTCACACTGCGACTGATTTAATTTTACCTCTTTCCTACACATTTCACCGCAAGATGCCAAGATATTGGACTATAAATGGAAATACCACAAATCGGCTGTAAAGTTGTTGTGAATATCGCTAACAGATAATATTAGTAATAGAATTGTCCTATGAAGGTTTTTAGAAAAAAGATTGCTGTATTATACGAGAATAATATTACGGTATATAATATTGTATAAACTATCTAATTCATTGACTATACGTTTTGTTTTTCAAATCACGCTCGGTACATATTCGGTAACCCATTCTAAAGCGATGATATGTATCCACTACCGGATTAAAGCTTCTCTCATTTGGTCACCTCTTACATTATTCCATGGATTTATTGGCTTTTTTGCATGGAGCAAACTTCTAGGGGGAAAAGTAGCTGAAACCGAATTAATGTTTAGAAGCTTGGTGATGTGTAAGATCATATGCTATGGAGTTAATTGTTAAAGTGATGATATCTAGATTACACAAGGAAGAAGAAGCACGTAGCGTTGAATTAAGTTATTATTTATTTACAATAATATACAATGTGGCGCCACTGATTTTCATCGTTCATAGACAAATAATTTTGGAAGAACGTTTAATGAATAAATTAAATAGCGAACCTGGTGATTGTGCTTTACTGTTCAGGGATTATTTAAATGAATATGCCAATCATTGCTGACCACCGAATGCATTTTAGTGGTCGAGGACTTCCGTTATTTTAATCCTACGTTGCTAGATTGCAAATTAGATTAAAAGAATCTTATGGTAACGTAATTTGCAGGATCGGCTCAAAAATCGGTTCCATAACAAAGCCCGGACTAAAAGAATTCCATACTGTCAGATTTTTAGCAAAAAATGATGACAGATTAAATGAATCACTGAATTGAAAAAAGTACTCTTGATTCATGACCAACAGTAAATGTGACGTTTAACATTCGAAATCAAAATAAGTAAACACTATTTCAAATGCTAAACGTTACTTTTACCGTTAACCATGAATCCAAGTGCTTTTTGCAACATGGCGGCTCAAATCTTGTTTGAAAAATTTTGGTCTATTGTATCAGTCTTTGTTACGTAAATATTTTTTATAAAAGCAATACGAAATAGGAAATAATTGTATGAAAATATATTTTCCGTTCGATATAACGTCTGAGTATAATTTGTAACAGGTGGTTATTAAAATAAATTATATGTTTTTTGGTTTATTTTTTTATTTATAAATATTGTGGAGTATGCTAATATCTTTTTTCCGAGGCTTCGCAAAACCTACAGCCGGCACTGTTTACATTATTTTTAATTAATAGTATCGACATTCAAAACAATATGTAAATTGGATTATGTAAATTAGATGCGAAAAAATGATAATACATAGTGTTGTAGAAGAATATGACCGTTAAATTTATTGTTGTCGCCATGGTGGTCAAATTCGTAAGCTTCTGTTTTGGCATCGAAGGTCATCGGCTCAAGTCCAAACTTCAAAAAAGTTCATACCCAATAGAAAGCGATCGACTGACAATCGATTTTAGTGAAAAAACTATTTGTGATCACATTGTGCCTGCATTCGAAGCAAATATAATTTTCACGAGAACTGATTGTCAGATAATTTAACAATTCATTGAGAATTCAGCCTTGCATCTATATTATACTAGAACATCATTATAAAGCTGTAGAAACATGCAGCCTCTGGCACTGAAGGGCGTGCATTTAACGTCCGACCACAGGAGAGACTGAACAAAGAAACTAAAATGTAGTTAGAATTCACTAAATCTCAGTGCCGTATGGTAGATTTTCTCACAAGTCTTTAAAATACCGCCGATCTTACTTACCTCCATAGATGTTTTCTCTTTTTTATGTCTCTCCCACCCTATTTTGAATTTCTACTTTCGGACGCAGTAGTTCATAATTCAAATATATCGCGCCTGACAATAAAATTTTCTGCTCCTGCATA
Organism: Rhyacophila evoluta; assembly: GCA_022683975.1. NCBI lineage: Eukaryota > Metazoa > Arthropoda > Insecta > Trichoptera > Rhyacophilidae > Rhyacophila > Rhyacophila evoluta. The sequence goes on along the minus strand of JAGVSQ010008610.1, from coordinate 2,150 downwards.
GTTCGTGCGTCTGGAATATTTGTATCGATTACGCTACTTTTACCGCCCATTTCATGATGCCGCCTGATACAACCACGTATCTTCTTTATAGCACGACATGGACGTGCGCAAAAGTTATGAAAATCGCTAATATGGAGTATTTCATTTTTTATTTACATTCTGTTTTTTGTAATGAGCACCAACACCTGGAATAACGGACAACTTATTTTATTTCCAATAATGTAAATAGCTTTCATAGCACACTGTAGCAAATAATAATTAAACATAACATTTGGAGTTGTAGAAGTGCATCATTTCTTTTTAAACGCGAAGGCTGGAGAACAATGGCAGCACCATTTTTGAAATATCAATGTTTTTCTAAGCGATTGATAATAACCCCGATACCTATTTTGTACTTAATCAACTGATTAATTGATATTATTATGCGTGAAACGTGTTTCATAGTTATACATTAAGTATATATTTTTAAAAATCTACCATAATTATCTATGCTACACCATAATGGGACATTTGATTTTTTATTTATCATATAATGTTCCTATAAAGGTAAAACTCATTAAGTCCATTTTTGACCAGAATGACTTTTTCTGACAGATCCACTATTTTTACAAGGCCTATCGTTTGCAAAAATCAGTTTGACGATAGCTATCCTATTAACGGAGAAAAAATGGAGAAAAACTCATTATCAGTAATTATTTCAGATTTATGTTCAAGGAAAAAGTCATTTCGGCAAATAATGATTTTTTCTTTAACTGTAAACATGCTATGAGTAAGTTAGTGACTGCATTATCTGTAGGTTATATTATCAACAAAACATTTCCCAGCTGTATGTTAGTGATTGTATCTTTAATTTGCTTTTACAAATAACATTTGCTAATAATAAATAATAAAGGTGGATTATATGAGGGAAAAACAAGAATTAGCATGTAATCTTATGCCTCAGCCCCTGTTTAACCGATTTAAAAATTGCAATGAAGGCAGGTAATAAACACGAAATACATGGAAAAATTCTACTGAAGAATTCATAATAGAAATAGCCAAAGGAATCGAACTTAATAAAATCTAGGTGCCTAATAAGCCTAATCTAAAACCTAAAAAAATACTGAACACTGAAACTGGGTTTAGTAGTGGACAGTTGTCTGCTAGTTTCTGAACTCTTTCTACTATCGGTTTTACCGTTTCTTATTATTTTTAATAAACAATTGGCTTGAAATATTAAAAATGGCTCGATCTAAAAGAGAAATAAATCAATCTCGGAATCCATACAAAGTGTGTGAACTTAGCACGTTGATCGCCATCGGTTTTTACTTAAAATTGGCTCAAAAATGATTATTCGTTTTTTAGTAATATTTGATAGGATATGTAAGAATGTAATGTTTTATTTTTTAGTCATATATTTTTTTATGAGGATTACTAGTGTTTTTTGATGTGCCGGCCACAGGTGACCGTTCCGGCGCAAATATATTGATTTATTGCAATGCGCCAAGCCGAAGTTGAAGTAATATACAAGAAGGTCCATGCCGGTCAATGCATATAAAAAAATCCACAGTGCGCGTGTCCGCTAGAGCTTATAACAACTCTAATAAAATAGGTTTTCTTTGCCGGTCGCCGGTGACCCCCACGGCCCGATAAAAGAAATTCAGTGCCGGTCACCGGTGACACCCATGGAGATCAACGTGTTAAGTATAATGACTTTTACGATTTGAAACTTTTAAGTTTAAATTTGATTAAAAATATAAACATAGATGCAGATGGAAATCAAGTGATGTGGCTCCAAGTTAAATGTCTGCGTTATGAAAAAAGATTCCCTGGGATAATTCAATATCGATACAGTCAAACAGAATGTAACAAAAAATATGCATCGGGAAGGGGGAGGCGGAGTGGTGTTGCAAAATTAGTGGGTGCATATCAATTCGTGCTTCCAATATCTATGTTTAAGAAAAAAGATCTTGTAAAATTGTGCAAAAGCGGTGACATTCCGAAAGATTTGAGGCATTGGTACGAGTATTTACCACCTAATGATTTGGACACAGAGCCAGACGTTTTAGTAGACTTTGTTGAGGAGTAAATAATATTTTAATCATCCTTTAATCTGTGTATCTAATATATAAAAGTCAAAATATGTATGTTCGTTCGTTCGTTCGTTTGTC
>JAGVSQ010008609.1:0-14260 GCA_022683975.1 Rhyacophila evoluta | reverse complement strand
AGAATATAATATATATTATTAATATAATAAATATTACTAAATATAATATTACTTCCATTCAGTATATTTACTATTAAATAAGTATATTTACTATAAAATACTATTGTTGCAAATATAAAAGGGTTATTTTAATATAATCAACTAAACAAAAACTCATAGTCTTCATTTTAATACCTTTACTACTTTAATACCCGTGGTTAGTCTAAGATAGTTAACATTATCTCACAGGAAATTCCAGTTGAATAAAACTGATCTCTTCTCGATTTCAGATTTCCGGGATATGTTTGACTAACACCGGATGTAATGACTGTGTGGGTGGGTAGTACATACATATATTTGTTTACTGTCAACTAATTACTTGAAATGTAATTAATTGAAATTAGAAACTCATAGCACCCTGAATTGAAAATCCTGATTTATGATACGACTCGTAACGTAAAATTTTTAAGCATCATTCCAGGATCTTAAAATGCATCTGAAAATCTTTATTATCTCTGAAATACTAAATATATAGTACGGTATAACTATAAATATATAAGCACTAAATATATATTTCATTTTAATATCAACACAAGTTCTATTGCTTGGAAAGCTTCATATTTTATAAACTGCTGAAAATAATGAAAGTTTGAAGCTTATTGTATTCTACGCCGTAGCTCGTAGCAGACAAATTGAAAATACTTCATAATGGTATAGGAAACTTACTGTCTACGCCAAAAGAATATTAATGCATGTCTGTATTCATTTTGTTAAGATATTAGTAACTTGTGATTAAATTTTATTAATATTTCTTTCAATTGTAGACGATGTTATATTATTTAGAAATGTACGAAATAGCTGTCGAGAGTCCATATACATAAAAACTTAACAAAACACAAATATATCAGTATTAACTCGTTTTAGTCGCAAGTTCAAAATATTTAAAAATATATATCTAAATAAATTAAGAGATAGAGATAACAATTCATCATTATATTTTGCTATGGATATCAATATGGTCCACATTATTGTGAAGATGAATGGTAATATATATATTTATAAATCAGTGCATGGATTATGGTACGCAATAAACTAATATCAGAGTACAAATGATTTATTTATCAATAAAATACGTCTATATTTATATATCCATGTTTTATTTTTCTATTAATACCCATAGCACTTCATTGCACATATAAGATTACGATTAGTTCTTCAAATATAAAATACGAATTTTATGTATTAAATAAAAGTACGCAAAAGACTTTAAAAGATTTGAATGACATTCAATATTTTTCAATCGTATAAATAATTTTCGATACATTTACGTTTTGTGACAGACATATTGTAAATAAGGCGTATTTTTAAGCCTTTGAATGGTGGTGACCGTATTTTCTTAAGATGTTTTGTGACGTTCAAAATTTTGTTGAACAACTTGATTGTTTTGATCTGTGTAACCGAAAAAAGTTAAATTAAGAGAATTACGTTTTATTAATCAAGTTTTACTAATTTCATAAAATATTGAGTTAGTTCAACCTTTGTCGTTAAAGCCTTAAGTCACGTACGATTTTCAAGTCGAACTTGCCTGAAACGTGTGAAGCTTTTGTCAAATTGATTGTATCGTCGAATTAAATGGGTCAGCTGCACGTAGTGTTTATTTAATAACACCTATTAGTTAAGCTATCTTCTAAATGTGAGCAAATAAGTAGATCAATTCTGATTGGGCAACTATTTAGAAACAACTGAATGACTAAGCAAAATATGCTGCATGTCATTAAGTAGATGAAAATTTCTACTAATACTGAATTAGAGCTTACATTCAATTAAATTAGTTTGTTTGAGTATTAGATCTTTTGTTATTGATAAAAGCACTACGGAAAGTAACATAAATAACTCGTACAATTCACAGTGAAAACTTTAACAAAACAGTGATTAATACCACATTTTATTAATTATTCAGTTGATACAAAAAAAGTGTGTTTTTAGCTGCTATTGATTTTTGATGAAAATGAATCAATTTTAGAGACATTTAGTGTAAATGTAATATTATTCAATGTCACTATTATCCCAATATTGCATGAAATACTGTAGATAACTTTTCCAAAATAAAATCAATTTTCACGAAAATGTATAATATATTACTTTTTTTAAAAGCTTTAATTATAATACTATGGTTTCTCCTTGACCTTAAATAGTTACCTAAAGTTTTTTAATAACTATGGTATATATAAAAAATGTGCGAATTTTAGTTAAAATACGTAGATCGTAGTTTCAATTACTTATTTATAATTCTAAGATAACGTATTTAGTGGTATAACCTTTAATACCACTTACAATGTCATGGGAGAATACAAAGTGATTGACTGGGGATAGAGAATCCTTAGCATTGCTTGGTGGCAACATGGTTTGCACAAATAGTTCAAAAATAATCTCAATAAAGAATGCGTAAGTTTTTTAGTTAACCTTTTCAAATACGAATAAATTTTCGTCATTTTTTCGTGGAAAATATAAAGGATGAAAATAATCTGAAGAATTTAGGATCACCGAATCTCTGCACATCTCACCGGAGGCTTTGTTTCACATCTCAGCGAACAGCCTGTTTTTAGTAATCTGATAGAAAAAAGGGGAGAAAATTGCTTCGCATTTTTATTGCGTCATATTACCCCGAGCGTGTTTGTTCTATCTTTCTTTGCTTACATTGAGTAGGCAAAATTTGTATCGATTTTAAAATTATTTTGTGATACGCATTTCGAAAAGAATACATAAATTATTAATTTAAGGTTTATAAAATATTCATTTGTTTGTTTAGTATGTATACATGTATAATTTATCGCGTCAGATGGTAAAATATATTTATAATATATTACACGAAATTTAAAAACTTTTAGTCTAGAAGTATACACTAGATTCACTTAATGATAGAATTCATATTTACTTAATAGAAATCTATTTAATAATTGAATCTAATCTTCAATTATCAACAGATTATCTATTTTAGTTTTGATACTACAATAAATAATGGTATCACAACCGCAATAGCTATCGACCCAACTAATTGACTCATGTGCTTGTAATCTAAAATATTTATTCAAATACGGTATTAAGTTAATACACACTGAAAATTTTTGTGATACATTTCGAAAAAAATATAGTGAGAAATTTTAAATTAAAAATATTATCAAATGGTATTAGGCAGAGTAGCATATCCTACGAATGATTAATTCAGGATTGGATGTAACAAAACATGGAAAAGGAATAATTTTTATGATTAATATTTTTATCATAATATATCATATCGAATGTGGAATGGAAAAACACGTAACCTACACAGATCAAATTTTAAAAACAAAAACATTTAATGATGTTGGGCTAAAGTTACATTAAAGCTAAAACTAGTGTTTCATTTAATCAATATAATAGAAGTTTAGTAAGTAAATTAAGGAAACCTAGTAGAATTTAATTGGTGGAAACTCTCTTTCCTGGTTGCTTCTTTTTTCAAATTTAATATATTGAGTTATCGGATCGTAAAGAAACTAAATGATTATCGTAAATGACCATTTATATAAAATTTTCAAAGTTTGAACTAAAAATAAAGTGACATCGTTTGGCAGTGAAAGTTAATTAATCACGTTTCAATGAATTGTTGCTAAACTCATAATAACTATTGCAGATATATTTAGAATCATAGTAAATTGAATGACTCGAAAAATGAATGGTGTAACCGAATGAATGGAGTGGTAACCTATTTTCCTACTTAATAATGCAGCCAAAAGTTGTCCCAATTCTAACCAGACTTCGTTAGTAAATTCAAGATATGATAAATTTATTTTTAATTGATTGTATGTTATGGTTGTTTCGTATCAAGTATGCACTCGTGTGTATTATTGTTACAACGTGACTTAACGTTTCTTTTTTATTTATCGCTTTGTTCATGTAAAGTTTGAAAGTGAAGCAAATGGATCTCTCTAATGTAAAGATATTTACGCCGAAAATGGGGCATGTTGATCATAACGTATAAGTATAAAGATCTATCTATCGCATTTCTTGTATGGGTGTCAGAAAAAAAACATTTGAACAGTCATAGACTTGTATTCCATGTTATTTACCGGACTATTATCGAAAGAGTCATCACTTGACCAAAATATTCTTCAAGTCGACTGGTTTCTAGCATCCTTGAATGCTCCTTAATACTTTAATTATACATAATGTATTCGGTGAAGTTACGGGATACTGCCTTGATCTGGGAGAGGGGTCAAGAACACTGGTAGGCGACGCGAGTTCTTGGAGGTGGCATGGAGTGTTCATATGCTCCATTTAAAAAGCTTATATGAAAAAAAAATATGGAAATATAAAAAATTACCATATTTGAATGTCCGATGTCCTTGCTAAAATAATGACTTAAGTCAAATAATAAATTACAGTATGAACTTGATGTGAGGAATTTGAAAAAAACTCACGAATTTGATGAAATAAGTGACTACAAGATACACTCGTTAATATTGTTTGGTGACGTGGAGAAAAAAGACTTCTAATTTGCTGTATTGATGAGAAGTCATGAGAAGTACGAGTGTTTATTATAGTAGAAGGGCGGTGTTTAACAGAGGTTGTTTGTTGATTAGCCAAACTTTAATTTAAAAAAATGACGATGACAGAAGCTTTTTTAATTTGCGGTAATCACACTTTAAATGCTTTCGAGATAAAGTGATCGGATCATTAATTCACGGTTGAAGATTATGATATGGATAAACAATGCCGAAGAAAACTACTTGAGCGTTATTAAAATTGAACTTTCAAAATGAAAAATAGAACCGAGGCGTATTTACCGAAAAATTGCTTAACCAACATTAAATTTGGAAATGCCGAAATTAATTTTCGAGCTTTCGCGAGATATGAAGCTTTTGATCTTGAAGTTTCTTTCGAGCATTAAATTTATCGCGATCGCGGATTTCGAGCTTAAATATTTTTTATTACTCATTGCTTTCGAGCCACTCAAAGTTTGAGCGCCGTAAATAAATGCGCGTATTTATTTTTAAAATAACAATCTACGTCGCACGCTATCAAAGTACACGTGAATGAAAGTGCTATTTTGTTTCTATTTGTATCATATTTCATTAATGAAGCTTTTTAAAAGTTTTAACTACGATATAGCGATAAGTTCTTAGATGGTTATTCTCAGATATCTCACTTTAAATATATGCATTATGCGAATATTATTTGGTAATTGATGATATATTATATTTGTATGTCAGTAACTATTTATAATTATTTTCTTCAATTGACTGGCGGTAGCATATTCTTATTATTAAATTAATCACAAGACTTCTCGATACTAAAGGTCAGTAGAATCTATTTCTATTCTTTCATTCCCAAAGTAATGTATTGATTGAACAATTATAAGTGCAGACACTTATTTCCTATAATTAAATAAATTTAATTGAATATCAAGAGAGAAATCTAACTATATTGAGGTTCAAAATTACAGAAGGGGTAAAAGTAGAGATGTTCTAATTACAATTCAATTGTCATCTTATTTTATTATCACTGCGAGATATTTTGCGTAATACATATGAGTAACTTTGATTCAATAGGAATATTTAAAGTTCTATAGATTTGACGAGCAAGAGAAATTTAATGAGTGTAGCGAAAGAAAATTATATTTTATGATTATTTAATTATACTTCATATAATGAATCCTCTTGGATTATGCCAACATCCTTTAAATACACCCTGAGATGATCCTTACTGAACGATCCAAAATTCTGAAGAAAATATAAATAAAATTTAGGCTCCTAGATGCAATTTGAAAATCCGTATATCGTCACTGAGCTTGTAGATGAGATGTAACAAAATTGAAATTTTATAAGCGAGTGAAAAATTGCCTTTTATCGTAATATGACGTTTTACAAAAAAGTTTTTTTTAATTGATATACTATAAAGAATGCTGGAGACTTTACCAACTTATGCGGTCTAATATGAAGAAATAGAAAATGAAAAAATACTGTTTTGCTAAAATTATCATATCGGAGGTTTTAGCAACTCAATTTTATTTTTTAACATAATACCTTTAGCAAACATCTGTAGTTTACTTCAATTTGTAATTCGTTATTTCCAAATGACGTGCGTATATTAAATACGTTATTTTCTTTTGTCTGGTAAATATTTATCTTGTATATTCATGTCTCAAAAAGTCTGTCCGAAATTTCACGAGACAGTCTATCGAATACAATGTTATTTAACGGCATCCTAAAGAGAGTCTTTTTTCGTAATTTTCTCAGTGAAAATAAATGCGCACCCTCGAAATTGTGTCGACCTTCTGCCAACCTTTCAGGGGGTCGTCGCCCCCGTCTGCCTTCCCGTTACAACACCCCCAAAGCAGGTCAAGCCCTTGTTTGATAAATTTTAGTAAGGTATCGGCCAGTGACGTGTGTGATTCGTGTTTTAATATAAAGCCAAATATGTGTTTTGTTTTGAACACAATTAAACATATATATCCGGTGAATATAATTGGCATGTAACAAATAACAAAAAGTTTTCTATGTAATTCTACTTAATTAAAATTGGCTTCAATAATATTAAATAGTTTAAAATTTAACTACATTTCAATACAAGAAGTGCATATGTGAGTTAAATCTTTTTTAACAGTAACAGAATAACTTTAAAATGTTTCTTTCTTTTCTTTTAATAAAACTAGATTATATATTTACCACGTTTGCTTCGAATGTAGATCATAATATGCTCTAATTACACAGTGTAAAAAGTATATTCCAGAAATCTGAGTGTATTTATGTATCTCTGAATGTAAAGACGTGTTCTGACTTTTTTCACGAGAATTGGTTGTCAGTCAATTGCCCAACTGGTTATTAAGATTGTTTTTAAATCCATCATCTGTGACAATCAAACCAGCAACTTCTGATTCCAAAGCGTGGTCACTAATATATCAAAGACCGGGGAAATATTTATGTACTACTTGAAAATAATTACGTAGATATCCGCATTAAACTCGTAAATATAAATGCATAATATTCATGGTTTATATTGTTGATGAGAAGCAATCACTTCAAATGAATTATTTATATATTTGACGTAGGCACTTCTAATTATAGATCACAGATGTTATTTAATTAAAATAGTGATATCAACAAAACCTTCCTCATACCAGCGAAATTATACCATAAAAGCTCGTAATGAGTCCTGGATACCGCAAGATAAATAAGACCAAATCTCTTTGGTTAAAGCTTTGATGCGCTGATTGCTGACGTCTAGTATTTACAACTGTCTCTTTATCTCATCTAACTATTAAAAATATACTCTATCAGCAAAATATCTTCATCGGTATTAAGGATATAAAGCCTCATGAAAGGAATGGTACACTATCATCACGAATAATGTATTCGGCATACGTGTTTTAATTTAAAGTAGATCTAAAAACTGCATCGAGCTATGTAAAAATATTTTTTCTTTGGATTATTATACACATTCTTTGTGTGAAACATATGGCGATCATGTATAACTACTATTTCTTCGTTATCAGCAAATGTCTTTGCATCCGTTTGCATCGTGCCAGTATCTATTAATTCCGTCAAATACATCCTAGGGAGTGTATTTGACGGCCTTTCAGGTCATTGAAATTTCGCTGGTTGTAAGCAGAGGAAAGCAAAATTTAAGCACGTTAAAAGCGTTCAAAATAAGAGTCCTAGGCAGTTTCAGTACTGCTGTATGACTTCAAACGTAACAAATGGCCACGTGGTACAAACATCTAACGTTAGTATTATATGCATCTCTGGAAAAGACAAACACAATATAAATAAATATTATTTTGCCAGATATTTGAATCTAAATGAGACTTAAACAATCGAGCCAACTGTACAATGTGATTTTTTAAAATATATACGAATGATGTCAAATATATAAACTGATGTCTTTAGGATATAAAAAATCTACTTCTTCAAGCAAAGCAACGATGAAATTTTTTTAAACGGAATACGGCATGGTTAGTATTTAGCGAATACATAATTTGTCAATAATTATAGAAACTAAATTATTCAGGTTTGGTTATTTATATTAAGAACGCCACTGTATACTTGTACCCAGGGGGAGTCCAAAATTACTACAAGAAACCGTCGTGTTGATTCAAAGAAAACGCGTTCTACTTTTGGCAAAAATACTTTGATGTTATCCCTGCGTCACGTTTGATTCTGGTTAATAGTAATGTATTCTTTGAAAACAAATATGTTTGTATAATACGCTATTTTACATCGAAGAAAAGATTAATTTGTACGGTTTTGAATCAGGCTTTGATTTAGTTAAAGGATGTAAGTCTGTTTGATCATCCTTGGAATGAGGAGATAATGCTTGACGTATTACCTACCCTCTTTAACTTTTTCCCTTTGTGAGAGCTTAAACTACGGCGTAATTTCATTATGCCATAATGTACACGTATTGTTTCTATTGTATTTTGTCATTTTGCACGGTTTTTGGCAAGGTTTTTTTTCCACGTTGATTTTTTTACTTTGACGTGGTTTCAAAATCTTACTTGATAAAGGTATAATTTCAACATTCAAATCATATTGTATTCATTGAACTGGAAATCATTCATTTAAGCATGATAAAAAATACTGTAATGAGTTATCACTAAAAGAACAAGAGTTAGAGAACGCTTATTGCCAAATAATGACACTGAATAAGTAAATCATTATGTTATTTGATACGTAATAAAAAAATATTTTGTGACAGTAATATATAAATGGTGTGAAAATTAATTAATTATGGGTAAAATTAGATATAGTAAGATCAAGTCTATCTACTATTTTTATATGAATTGCTTATTTTTTTTGCACGGAATCCTTTGAACGTATCTCCTGTGTAAAAAAAGAATCGGGTGTATTAATAATATAAATATAAATTTCTTATAATGAAGCTATTTTCATTCGTATCAGCATCTGAGGATGGGAATTCAAATTCTGCGGCTGCATCAAACTTTAAAATATGCGTGACTGGACTGGAATAACACAGCTTGTGAAAGAGAATAATGTTTTTATTGTGGAAACCTATATCGGTCACGACAAGCAATACCTCGTATACCACATGAAATAAATTTTACAAAAAATTTAAAAAAAAATCACTCTAATCTCTCTTCTCACATGTAAATCTATATTTTTTATGTTATTATTAGATCAACTAATATGTTATACTGTCGAAATCAAAAAATATGGAGTTCGATTTAACGATATTGACTATAGAGAGTTCTTTTCAAATTTTGTATTTTTTTGCTGTGTGGTTTATAAGATAATGCTTTGTCATGAGTGACATATTTTTTTATTTGGGCTGGACATGCCTAAATAATATATATATATATGAAACGAATTGGAGGCAAAAAAACATATTTCAATTAAATAAAGATTCAATTCATTTTTCATATATTTATAAAAATGTAGTAGTGAGTTTAAATTCTTTTGAATGCTCAACGAGATAAGCGATTTGTTAATTAAAAATCTTTGTAAAAAAAATATGCCAAGTCGACTCTTCACAGTGTAAAGTTAAATATGTAATGTAATGTTACATATCCGAACCATACATGGCTGGTCCACTGATTGCCAATATTTAAATATTGTTTTTATATAAAAATACTACACTGATTAAAAATACAAAAATAGGAGATTAAATGAGGGTAGGGGTAGTACAGGGTAAACAAAAATATTATAAAACCAGGTGTTCAGTAAACAAAATTGTATTTTTAAACGTAAATTGATTCTGTACGCGAAAGTATCGTTATTTTCATCAAAAATAACTTTTTAATTCCGCCAGATAGGCAAAAAATCTTATCGAATGTCACCCACTCATTTTTTTACCAAAATAGGCTGAGATGAATATTACTTTTTAGATTAAGTAATTTGAAAAAAAGGTTATTTTGGCTACCCGATGGTATGTAATTTATATTGTCTCCTTATATTATATATTGTCTCCTTTTATAATATAAAAGCTCAAATTTAATGAATAATTTTATATACAACTTTTAACCATCACAAAATAAGCTTTATTCAATTAAAATCATTATAATAACCATATATATGAGTGAAGTATTATGATATTTAATACGTTTTTTAAAGATTTCTTAAGTTGTTAAACACTTGTTAGATTTCAGTAAAATGTTTTAGTTCCGTAAATCTAAAATCTCAGAAGAAAGTTACTTTGAAAGCTTACTTGTTTTTTGTTGTATATTAAAACGAACTTATAATTTATTCAAATTTTGACTTATTATCAATATGAATATTGTATTACATTTCTGCCAGGCAATTCAAATATCAATGATTTCCACGTCAGTTAGCATTGGTTCGAGCAGATACTTGTAAGAAGTTAAATTGAATTATTATGCTAGAAAGCTTACGAAAGTTATAGAGTTTTCCGGGAAATTTTTTTGAGATTTAAATATTTACTCTGGAAGAAAAAAGGACGTAACTTACATAAAACAAAATTTAGGCACAAAAAACGTGTATATAATAATTTCAGACCGAAGCCAAACTATTGGCACTATGGGCACAAACTTAAAGCAGTATTTAATTTGTCCAATCTGATATTCATTTAGTAAGCTATTGACAAATAACATTGATAAAGTAAGATTCAGTTTTTCTGGTTACAAACTTGACACACCATCCCCTTTTCAAACTTACAAGCTAAATTTAAACAATAATTAGACATTTTCAGCTTACGTTTTTTTGATATAACGTGTATCAAGTTGTATACATTGTGATTATCGAAAAAAAAATATGGGCTACGTTCTTTTTCCTTTCTAAAGTTGATATTATTTATTAGACAAATAAATTAAAAACAGATGAACAATGTGATTCATCACTGTGAAATAGTTATTATATTTATTAGATTAGCTTAGAATTTTATTTTATATTTAAATACACATATCGTTGCCGTGAAGCAAAAAGCCAAGTATTATGTTACAGATACATTAAGTATTATTACATAATAAAAAGTAAATTATAATAAACGTCATTAAAAGTCATGATTATTCAATTTGGATGCCTAAAAACTACTACCGTGTGGCAATTAACGTTTCATCTTAAAATTCAGATCTATAAAATATTTTCACACCAAAAACCACACCCGCTCCAAATGGGAATTTAAAGATCTATATTGGCAGATCGACTTTCATGAAGATTATTTATCAGTCAATTTGCACAACACATTAGGATCCCGGAATCAAAATATATCTCACTAGTAAGCGAGATGATAGAATTACATTTAAAAAACCGGAGATTACGGGCTTGAATCCCACAACTGTAGAATTTAAAACATACAAATATCCAAGAATAGATGCTTGACGGGTTAGGCTATCCATCAAAATAAATCTTGGCAATATGCAGATCTTATAATACATTTCAGGAATGGTGTTCTTCATATTTTTGACGTCCATATGCTCCACTTCCGGAAAAAGAATATGTTTATGCATTAATTATCCATACTTACATTAGTAGTACATCCATACTTACATTAGTAGTACGTACATTAGTACTTACATTAGTAGTACCAGTACTAGTTTCATAAATGTATGTTGTTTATTTATTTCAACAACTTAATTACATCGCTCACATTTCGTAATATATTAAAACAAGTTATCTAGATTAGCCGACGTTGTATTATATTATATAAATAACACCTCAAAAAACACGTATCCTGAAAACAGCGAATGCTAAATTTAGAAGTTTTACTTGTTGCGAAGCGAATGTTAAGGATATGAAGTTAAACATAATTAACTGCATTCACTTAATTAGTAAGTAACCCGCGGCGAAAAGGCTAATCGCTGCTCGGGATGACGCATGAAATCTCTAGAAGAAAGAAAAGCTCGGCCAAGGCGTCAATATATATATTTGGTTTAGACTTTCATTAAGTTTAAGGGTTGTCATTTATCTTCTTTTTTTTCTCTCTAATAATAAAAGGGTGATAAAAAAAGTAGGCTACTTTGCAATGTTTTATAATAAAAGAATATACTATAATAGATTTTCTAGCACAGCTATTAACCTAGAAAAACAGCAGGCTATTTCTGGAGCAATGTTTTTTAATAAATTTTTTATCAGGAAGGTATTTTACTTTTCTTTGGTAGAGAAAAAATAAAAAGCCCCATGAGGATATTTTTCTAAGTGAGTATTGAAATTTACAGTTTTTAGAAGAACATGTTTTAAGTAGAAATATAATAAATAAATATGAAACGGAACTCAAATTTGTGCTGAATAATAGAATGAATCTCGATAGTGAACTGTGGTAGCTTTAATTTCAAATTGATTTATTAATGTTTCATAATCAGCAAAATTCGTACACGCGCAAATATGATAATTATAAATACTAATTAAAATCAATAGATACGTGATTTTTATTTTACTCTCTATCCTGGCAGCTTTAAAAATGTGTATGATTTAAATATTAAAATAATTTATAATCATTATGACTCTTAATATTACGATGCATATGAAGGCAAATCGATCTGAACCATAGGCTTCGCACTTTAATCTCGTAACTGTATAAAATCATCATGTTTTTATTTAAATAAATATCAAAAGTATTTAATAGTCATTTCTTAAATTTATTACAGGCCACGGTGATTTTTCCACCAAGCCGTCTCAGTTTGGTATTGTTTAGCAGCCAACATGTCCTAGTGTTCAGAACAGGATGCTATTCACATTTAGTGGGAATGTTCAATAATGAGTACAGAACAGGAAGAGTTAATTAAGCCGGTCCATACAGCTGTTGGATCCATCAGACCATCCTAGATAGTTACCACAAAGACACCATTTTGCACCCTCCCAGGTTATGCCAGCATCTCTTAGTTCCGCCTATGGATGGTGCCTGTCGGTCTTCCAGGATGCCAGAATTCCACCGGTCAGAAAAATAGACAAACAAGATTCAGACATTATTACTACAAAATAATTGCGGCATCAGACGGTGAGCGTAATAATCTGTTCACATAACTGCTTGACCAAATAAGTAACTATTTCTCATTATATTTACTTTTAACAACAGTACACTTGAGTGCGTGACAACCTAAGTCTTGAGTAGATTATATTTACTCCCGGAACATTTAGTCTAATAAAGTAAATCGCTTGTCGAAATCAGAGCTCCGAGATGCACTTAATTAAGACCAGCTGTAAGGACAGGCCGGGAGAATGGAAGGCACATTTAGATAGTAATATATTAAAATATAATACAACATTTTTTAATAAGTTGAACAGCTGACAAAAAGGAGCTCCTATTAAAAAGAATTTTGGTAGACATATTAAAATCATCACAGTGTAAAGAAGAGTTTACTAAATAATTAATCGTAACTGTATTTTTAGATTAACCACGACAATTATAAGAATTTTTATGTTACACTTCAATTGGACGTAGCTCAAAAGTTTAATAAAAGCTCCTCACTTAAAGCAGATACAAAAATATAACAAATGCCAAAATAGATCTAATATATCTAGTTACAGAGTTATTTATATTCGTTACATTACGAAAATTAAGTTCCATCTATTTGTACAACTGATTGCAAAGCCGTAACAAAAAAATAAAATTCGATTTGGATGCTATCAAGAAACAATATTAATTGTATACAAACAACCCTGTATTAAATTACACGGGTAACTCATCTCAGTTCATCTCTTGAAGGTATCATTGCTAAATTTTGACCTGGGGGGCGTCGCTACGATCGTCGTGACGTCACAGCTGCGTCACGACGCTTTGCCAATAAATATAGTCAGTCATATTACGTCACGTAGATTCATCTCACCGCAGACTGTTTATTAGCTGTTACCCTTTATGAAAATATACTCAATTAGTCACTATCACTTTTCGACGAGCGTGGATGGAATTTATTATCACACATTATACGTTGTGGCTTTTATTACGTGATTTCCACGTTTACGTGAAGTGAATTTAGTATACGTATAAATTACCTATATGATAAGCTGGCTGTTGTAAAATTTATGAATATTCATATTATATTATTCGATAGACCAGGCATGTGTTTGCTTTCGTAGTTTGTGGACCAATTTATCATTATGTTGCCGAGTCAAAGGTTGGACTAAATTATTAAATGATTTAATTAATATTAAAACAAAGTACTTTTCACAATTCTGTTATTATAAATAAATATATATTCTTTTATTATATTATTATCAAACACTAAGGTGGTAAATTTCTTAGCCAGTTTCAAAGCAACGTTCCCTCTATGTATTTCGGTGTGTGTGCGGGCCATCAACTGATGTGTGCGGTCCATCAACTTATGTGTGCGGGC
>JAGVSQ010008608.1:0-14261 GCA_022683975.1 Rhyacophila evoluta | reverse complement strand
AGAGAGTGTCTACCAAGTAAGTTAGACAGATCATATTCTGATAATGTATATAACATCCACCTAAGCTCGCTCTCACCTAGGTGGAAGATATCAATATCCGAGGAGATCTCGTTAAACATCACCATTACTCTCCGCATTGGCATGACTATTGGCAGGATAGTCCTGCATTTAGGAATGATAAACAGCTGATGTTCTCGATTTCTTAGGTAGTTATCAGGGACATTATACCAACATTAGCAGGAGCGGCAGATTTATCAATAAGACTAATAAATCGTTTAGCTTAAAATTTTGGCAACTGGCTCACAAACAAGCATTTCAAAAAAAAACAGTGTCAATATATGTTAAGACACGACAAAAAAGTCATATATTTCACACTAAAAAGAAAAGAAGTCCATAGAGTTACTTCCTGCGCACGCTGCTTCAATATCACAAAAAATAAAGTTTTATTCACTCCTTTTTTGAGAATTCGCTCACGAGCTATTATTTATTTTACTTGTTTTTTGACAGTAAAATGTATCTAATAATAATAATAAAAGTACTTATAATTTATTTCATATTAGTATTCAATATCTACTATTACTAATAATAATAATTAATTTACGTTAATTTTAATCATATAGATATTTTCGCAAGAAATAATAAATGAAAAAAAAAGTTATTTAATTATTATAATTTTGTAACAAGAGATGCATCCCACATATCACGAACCACCGAAAATAAGACATAAATTACAAAAAACCGATATTTTTCATTCAGGATGTCAAAGCTTTTGCCTACCTGTTCGTATCCACCCATTTGTTACCCCTGATCGTCAATAGTTTATCGTGTATGAGACACTAAGATACATGGATATTGAGCTATGTATTTTAAATACATCAAACAAACCGGGAAATCCCTAATTTTTTTATCTTAAAATTACATTTTTAAACAGTCACTGTTTCCAAGGTGGAGGACCTATGTCTTAAAATGAAAAGGATTTAAAAACATCTAGCAATGTGCATATTTTGATCATACGTACTTTAGTTAATTTATTACTAAATTTTAATAAAAATTAATATAACAGCAAAGAAGACATATTTTTAATGTAAATAATATTCATAAACAATGCAATTGATAGTAAATATATAAGAATCAAAATATTGATCAATCAATAATTGGTTTTAATTGAAGAACAAATATATCAATGCAAATAATGTTGTATGTCTCCCCAGTAGCGTAATTGGTAGCGTGCTTGCTTAGCAATCCGGGAAATGCGGGTTCGAAAAAACAGGACTGGATAATTTATAGAAATAATCTGTCAAGACATCTTCGCATTGCGGAGATCCATATACTCCTCTTTCCGAATGGATATCTTCAACCTGTGTAGATCCATATTTTACACATTAAGAGTAAACATACCATATAAAAAAGTATAACAATCGATACCAATACATTGTTAAATACATAATATTATCTTTGTTAGAGTGCTAAATTTTGTTGTATCCACGGTAGCTTAGTTGGTAAGGTGCGCGTCCGGAAATCCGGGGAATGCGGGTTCGATTCCCCATCTGTCAAACAAACAATTCTCGTGGAAATAATCTGTCAAGACGTCTTCACATTGCGGAGATCCATATACATACTTATCTTTCGTAGTGGGTATCTCCACACTGTGTAGAGCCATATGCTCCACATCGGAAGCGGATAAAAAAAATAACGTTATGAAAAAATCGTTCATATCTGTCACGCATTAAAATATATTTATTTTGAAATTTTAAACCATCGACTATAAATAATGTTGTATTACATTATATAGTAAATTGATTAATATTCATATTACCTTTAAATCTAATATGCACCTAACCTAACATTACCTAATCTAACCTAACATAACACCACGTTGAAATTAAATTTACACTGTGGATTTTATTAACTATGTATTTATTATCATTTTACCATGCTAAATTTATTAATAATTCAAATACTCTGTCCAATTATCGTTAAATACAACTAACTTACTATTTCATTAGTAACTATTTTTAAATAAATAATAGTTTTGTAAGACATGGTCCATTTCAAGATAGAACACTGAGATAGAAGAGTAATGTGACCACACCTTGTATAAATAAAAAGTGGGAAATATTTTTTTTATTAATAAGCGGTAAGCGCGAAACCAAATATGGTATATTCGGAAAATATAGCACGTGACAATAAAAAAACTATAGACCCTTTCAGCGTTACGTCGATAAATTAATTTGAATAAAATATTCTTTTAATTATTGTTCACTGCCCAAAAGAACTTTTGCATTTTGTTGATTTATTATATAATATGAAGTGTATATTTCTAAATTAACCTTATTTTAATGTCACAAAAGTTATGGTTGAGAATTTTGGATTATTTATGCGTAAAATAAATTTATAGCGTGTTTTTCGATGTTTTTTTTGTTTTCAATAACTTTAAGATTGATTTTATCTACTGATTTATATGTTTTAAGAACTTTTATACGCAAAAATTACTTGTTCCGAATCTTCTCTCTTAAATTTTGGTACAGTGGAATAAGTTCACTTTGCCAATAAGCCTCTTATATTATTTAAGACAGATTTAGTAAAATATTCTATAATTGTAACTGAGGCAGGGATATATTAAAATAAATTAAATACATTCGGAAGGAACCACGCGAAATATTTACAACTACATTTATGGCAAGTATATCGAGTTCAGTAATATTTTTATGATAATATAAGTTTAATATACCATTAGCAGGAAAGCGAAAACAAAGCTTAAAAGTTAAATTCCGAAGTGTAATATTTTTTTCGCCAAATAATGATTTTGCTCTTGAGATTAGTTATTGCCGAGTATCATCGACGTCTACTGTTAGTCCCGCTGAAGCGTTCTTATAAAAGGAATGATTTTTTCGTACGTATTGTAAAATTACCAAAAATGGACTTATACTCATAAGTGTGCTCATACAATATCTCAAATAATGGGTACATTATTATCAATTCTTTATTTGAATCCACATTCATGTCATCTTAGGTGTATATTGTTAAGTCGCCTAATATCTCAAATAGTTTAAGTAAATATAAAGCTGTTAGTCTCCCCGGTAGGGTAGTTAGTAGCGGCGTGCCTATAGATCCGGGGAATGCGGGTTTGATTCCCAATCTGTCAGATTGTAAAAAATCCGAAAATACAGAACTGGATACCCTTTGGGTTGAGAATTTGTCTGCTTTACGTCGGGAGCAAACATGGTACAAGAAAATATATATTTATGTATATACAATCGTCTAAATAATACCAATTTTATTAAGATTGTTGTTTAATAAATTTAATATAAACCTAATAATTATATTTGAAAATAATTTATTATAATTAAAAAATACATCACGCCTAACATGATCCATGAACCCCTTTTAAGTATCAATTTGTATACAGTCGACAATATATAAAAATAAAAAAATAAAATTTAACATTTTCCAGGGAATTTCAACACTTCAGATATGTCGTTGTTTTGTAACATAATTTTAAATATAAATTTATTAAACAAATTTGTAAAAAAAAATTGTGATAAAAATAAAGTAACTACTAACGGGATGTTAGTAGTTACACAAACAACGAACCATTGAATAGATAACAGAACGTATAAATTGAATTAAAATTAGATTCATCTTTGAGTTTATACAGATGTGATAGTGTAGGGTGCCATTATAACATTTGGAAAAATGCGGGAGTAAGCAAGGTACGTAGAGGGAGATAAAATCTCGACACGTTTTGTAAAGTTTTTTTGAACGAAATTTAAATTATAATTACTAGTGAATCTGTTCATACACTTCTTAGGCTGTAATTTTTTTTCTTTATTTATACAAATTAATGAGTTATTGTTTACAATAATACAATAGTAAAAATAAGAATCAATTTGTAAAAAGGTCGGAGATAAGAGAACGGATAAGCAAACATGCTTCTATTACGATAAAAGTCATATTACATCGCTGAATTGAACACGTGCTGCGTATGCCCGAATCCTTCATACATTTTCTTTCAACCGACGATATTTCGTATTGGAATGTCATTAAATATTATTTGAAGAATGAATTCGATAAGATTATGGGATACATGACTTAGAAGAATGTTAACTGGCTGGTGGGTGATAGAGAATTTTGGAGGTGCCATGTGGTTGCTCCATATCGTCGTTATAAGTTTGGTTTATTGAATATCTATTTACTAATCTATTGTATTTGAAAATGAAACGTATTATCAACTAATTTAGATTACTTTTTTACCCAGTAGTCTTTCTGGTGGTGTAGAGGTTAGGATTCGCGCCCGGGAATATGAGTTCGATTCCACACCAGTCGTATTTTTAAAAGCAAATCCGAAATCACAAAACTATATTCTAGTTGGCTTGAGTAATTGTCTGACAAACAAACTCGTGAAAAATAATCTATCAAGACTTCTTGACATTGAGAAGATCCATATACTGCACTTTCGGAATGAATATCTTCATACCGTGTCGATTCATATGCTCAACTTTGGTAGCAAGCATGGTATATATAAAAACGTGGAGGTTTTAATAATGATGAGAAAATAGTATTGGTCAATTGATGTCTTCTAGCGTCTTATTTATCTCTTCTTCTTATATTATTTCAATAATGATGAGAGGATATTTTGAGAGAAGAATAAAAAATAATGAATGCGACCGCAGACCTTAGATTTAATACAGCTGTCCGTGTGTAATCAAAACACAGTGAGTCACGTAGTAAAAATACATAAATAAATGTATGAAAAATGACATGAGATTAATCTCGACTTCTGGAGATGGAGTTGAAGAAATCCAACGAATGATAATATTTTTAAGACTTCTTTGGAAAAGACTACGATTAAGGTAAAATGATATTATGTTTTACCATTTTTATTGAGTAAAGACCTCACAGGATTGTTTTACACCCGTGGATGTATTTACAATGCACAATCGGATTGAAAGACGGTATTAAAATTTACAGTTAAGTAAATCATTGGAGTTATAAGTAGTCTATTGAATAAATTTGTATAAATATTTATATGGATCACAGAAGGTTAAATAAATGATTATTTTTTGGCGGACACCAACAATAATATAAATTCTAAGTAATCAATAAATAATATCTGTGTCCATGATTCTGTAGTTGGCTACGTGCCCGCCAAGCAATCAAAAGAATGTGGGTTCGATTCCCCATCTGTTGGATTTTAAAAATCTAAAAATACAGGACTGGATACTTATCGGGTTGGCCAATTGTTTGACAAACAATTCTCGTGAAAAATAATCTGTCAAGACGTCTTTACACTGCTGAGATTCACATACTCCACTTTAAGAGTGGATATCTTCAAACTGTGTAGATCTGTATGTTCCAATTTGGGAGAAAAAATGGTACATCCTATCCTATCCTCGCATCCAGGGAGTTTGATTTACACATCTGCTGGATTTGAAAAAAAATTTAAATGCAGGACTGGATTTTTATTAGGTTGAGCAATTATCTGACAATCAATTGTCTTAAAAAACAACCTCTTAATATCTCAGAAATATTCACATTCCGGAGATTCATGTACTCCACTTTTGGGAGGGAAATTTTCACACTACTAAGGTCCATATGCTCCACTTTGGTAGCGGACATGGTATAAAAAATATATAATTATGTGTCAAGTTGTTATTTTAATTTTAAGCTATTTATTTGATGGTTGTAAAGGTGCCCATGTGAATTGCAAACGAGACAGTTATACAAATATGATTTCACATAGATGATCACAAATAAGTATTATTATCATAGTATAGCAACCAAAGAAGAAGAAATACTGTACTTCACGTGAAGAGTCTGGAGTCGAAGAGACATGTGCCATTTTATATTAAAGAAGAAGACATATGTTTAACTGTCTCTTGATAAAAGTCTTCGGATAAAAGATAGGATCACAATTTTTAAATGTATTTTTAAGTAAATTCGTCAACAACGGAAGACTGGTCGCAACAACAAGATTGATCCATCGTTGTAATATTGGTGTCTCCAAGAAAACGTGCCAGTGGATAAGGTCAAAGTAATTTCGAGAAGAAGTGGAACCAGGATCGTCTGATGATGTGCTGATTAGAGGATTTTATTATCTTTTCGTGTAATTATTTTTAGTTTTGTAAGTTTGTGTAACGCTTTGTGACTCATTTCTCATTTGAATGTGGTATATTAAAAAAACAAAACGAGAATTTTATATGACGTACCCCTATCGTAAATTTAATTTATTTTTTTCAAAATCCAGTTCAAAATTAGTCCAAAATATGTATCGTTATTAAATTCTATATGTGTGAACTCTCACAAATTTTTCAGTTAACGAGCAAGATGAAGTTGAACAAAACTAAAGCCATTTTGAATATAAGGATTTGAATAAAAGAAATGCATTTTGAAGATATCAAAACACAACGAACTGGGTCGTGTTTTACTCCAAGCTGTTGTTATTATGTATTTAAATAATTTAAATACATATCATGAATGTCCAATTTTTGAACCATCGACCTGTATTTTTTAAGAAAACTCTATCATTTCGGAGATCTATAATATGTGTATCCTCAGTAGCATAGAAGTTATAGTGCGCGTCTAGCAATCTAGGGAATGCGTGTTCGATTGCCGCGTCTGTTGAATTTTAAAAAATATAAAAAATGCATGACTGGGTGCCCATTGGGTTGAGCAATTGTCTTACAAGCAATTCTAGTGAAAAATAAACTGTCAAGACGTCTTCACATTGCGGAGTTCCATGTAGACTTACGGAGTGGATATCTTTCCACTGTGTAGATCTAAATGCTTCACTTTAGGAGCGAACATGGTATAATGAAAAATGAATGAAATATCTTTCTGTTAACAAGGAAGATGAAGTTAAGCGCAAATAAAGCCTTTTTAATATGAGTATTCGAGCTAAAAAGTGCATTTTGAAGATTTAAAAATACAACAAACTGGATAAAAAAAAAAAATTATCGGTATATTTTTTTAACCCTTTCATTTGAGAGTAATTTTTCTATGCACAAACGTTTTAAGCACTAAAATCTTTCACCGCTATCAATTTAACGGACATCATGAAATCAATCAAATTGGATATGGCGATTTATAAACAATGCTCTTCTATTTTCAGCAAACAAAACAAACTAAAAAGTTGTATTAAATTGGTAAGAATATGTATAACATTACCACATGTGGCCGCTCCCATTTCGGAATCAAAGCAGTACTTGCGATCAAATTTGAACGTATGGAACTGATTTATGTAAAATTTGATGTGTTTTTGTGAACAGGAATATAAATAATCTTTCGTTTCTTTACAAAACATAACAATTATCGAAAGACCATATGGGAACTTGTCAATTCTTTTTTTAGTGTTTTTCGTAACGTTTATGTATTTGTTTATAGCTTAAAAATAAGTGATATGATGTTAATGTCTTCCACGTATTATTGAAAAATCTATGGAGTATATATATTAAAAGAAATAATAATATTTTATTAAACAATAAAATAATGGTTTTGAAAACAAGACGGCAAGGCGAACGTACATGTATTTCTATACTACTCAAAGGGTTAAAACGATTCTAATGATTTCGTATATGAAATGAAATGAGGCAATTAAGTAATATTATATTTTTTTAATATTTAAATAATGACTAAGTGACTCGATTAGATGGTTTATTATAAATGGACTCAGTGACTCATTCATTTGATTCCCAGAAAAGTGATTGCACGAATTAAATTTGGAATAATAATCGATTCACTTAATCTTTTTTTCGTATTCACATGGCACACTCTATCACATGTCGGCACTACCAATTGGATATTAAAATATATTGCTTTGATATTTAAAAATGTCACATTTTACGAGAGTTATTTTTAAAATAAACTCTAAATTAAAAGACATTTTGAAAATAAACAATAAATTAAAGTCCACATATATTTTTTTGTTTAGTATTGAATACATAATTATAATGAACGAATCACTGAACGATACGTTTTTATAAATCAATTTAAAATAGATGAAGTGGTGGAAGGATACATTTTAAAAACCTGATTGACAGGTTAATAACTCAATAACCATGAAAACTATCGATCAGTGCATAAGTATTTATATTGTCATGATCTATATGGTATAATTCTTTTTTTCTTTAATTATATGCGAAATGTCTGGGAATCAAAGCTGTACGAGGTAAAAACCAAATGCCGCTTGTTTAAAGCATGCATTCTGTCAGTGCTGTTTTACGGTTGTGAAACGTGGCACCCAACAAAGGCCCAAAACAACCGTATTCTGAGCATTGAGAACAGGTGCCTGTGGAAGATTCTGGGTATACGGTGGTATGACTTCGTTTGAAACGAGGAGATAAGAAAACGGACCATGCATGTTCTAATCAGTGACAAAGTGAAGTTGCAGCGCTGGATCTGGTTCAGCCGTATATAACGGATGCAGACAGTCTTGACCTGGTCAGCATATTCTTCAAGACGATCAGTTTTAGGCCTCTTGGAATGCCGCTAAATAGTGTCTATAAAATGTATTCAGCGACATTCAGGTAAGAACACTGGTGGGCGACAAGAATTCTTGTAAGCAGCATGTGGTATCTATATGCTCGAATTAGAAAAAGTAGAAGAATATAATAAATTTTTTTATAGTGAAATTTTATCAATTAGTCTAGTTCTGGTTTATAAATAATTATATGCACATTTCTTATTAATTACCATGAAATTAATTATTGCTTTCTTTGATTGCAAGTAGTCAACGAGTATTGGAATGAAATCGATTTGATACAGAGGCGGCCAACCGAAGGTCGCTAACAAGCGAGAGGTGAAAGCGCTCATTGATTTATGGCCGCGGGCCGTTATTTATGGAATATTTACGCTTTGATGTCGCCAAGCGGCTAACTTGCCTGCTTGTCTTGAACGGAAGCAGGCGTGATCAATCGGATTTTAATTTAATTTATATTGCTTAGTGCATTAAGATGCAAATAAACACGGCGAAAATATATCTTGACGAATACTTTTTCTTGAGCATCGGTTGGCTGCCAATTGCCGAACCTAGTGAAATGCACATTTAATTTTTTTATGACTTAGCGGACTTTACAATTAACTACAGTTGTTAAACAATCCACGAACAAGCGAACTTATGAATTATTTTTCTACTATATATTTTCCATATGTGGAGCATTGGTCGCCACGTGCCAGATTCAGTACTATCATATCCTATGGCGTCTTTCACGGTCCTGGAATCCCACCGATTGGAAAAAAAGACAAGGAAGATTCAGGCTTTCTGAAGGCATCCCCAGCACGTGCCCTAGTCGATTTTCGTGTCACCGTATGACTTTTAGCATCACAAGAGATCGGACAGCACTTAAATAAAATAAATACAAATCACTCATGATAAAGCAATATCTTGTATACCACACGACACAAATTTTACACGAAGTTAAAAAAAAACTCTCCTTAACCACTATTATTGCATTAGCTTCCATTCGTTTTTTAATTTTAACTATTTTGTTTCAATTAATGATATCGATTATGGAGAGTTCTTTTCATCTCTTGCAATTGTATCACTGTGTGGTATACGAGATATTGCTTTGTTGTGAGCGATGTATTCCATATAAAAATCACTTTTTATAAAGATATACAACGTGATAAGTAGAAATGAATGCCTTTGAAATGATAAATGGATTTGTTTGAATCCATCTGTAGTTACGAGATATCAATCTGCAACTTCCAACATTAGCGCTTACACTTTACTGATTGGTTACCGAGACAAATGTTTTTCTTCTTCTACTATATCCACTCTCTATATAAAGCACAAGGCGCTTCTAGAAATATCTATCACCCACCAGCCGTCTTGTATCCTCACAAGTCATGCCAGCACCCATTAGTTCCACCGAGTACGTCCTGTGAATGATACCCTCTGGTCTTCCAGGACGCCGCAATCCCACCAGTCGGAAGAAGAAACAAACATGATTCAAACTTTTTGAAGTCATCCGTAATTCGTACCTTAGTACCAATGCAAGACTTTTAATGTGACAGGAGGGTACCCCATCCGCTTCCTGATCTCCGTGTTCTTAATGAAGTCACTCCACCTCACCCCCAGTATTCGACGCAAACACCTGTTCTCTTGTTTTTGTCTTTGTCTTAGTCTTTGTCAGGTACCATGATTCGCTATCATATAGCAGTACTAGCAGTGGGAATGCTTCGAACAACTTACACTTGGTAACAACAGAATGAATAATTAGGTATTGTTTGTCAACTTGAAAGCTACTGTTGGTATTGGAAAGACATGTTCATATATCTAGCACCTCAAGTTGCTATGCATGGAGCACCCCTGACTTTTTATTTTATGTATCTTTGCAATTATTCAGGAAACATATGAACTCAAAATAACTATTATCCATATACATCTATATAAATACTTTACCTGCCGATCTTGTCTAAACTTGCACCATATTAATATCAAATAGTGCTTTATTGAAATTAAGAAAGAGATGGAAATTTATTATTAATTCTCTAAGCGAAACTGAAAAAGCTTAAAATCTAGAGCTTTTGTCAAACATTACCAGGTTGGCTGTTTTTAAGCCTTTGACTGTTTTTGAGAATCTTATCCACATGGTGTTCTTCCTTTTTGCATTGTTTCTCAAACTAATGCGATACAAATTTGTGCAAATATGTTATACCTATATAATTTATATTAATGCAAAATATCATTTTTGTTTTTTATGACGAATACATAAAGAATGAAGACCTTTCACTTAGATTTTTTTTTTTAATAGCATATTCGCTCTGAAAGTGAAGCATATAGACTTACACAGTGTGAAGATATCCACTCCAAAAGTAGAGTATCTCCGCAATACGAAGACGTCTTGGTAGATTATTTTTCATGAGAATAGTTTGTCAGACAATTGCTCAAACCAATGGGCACCCAGTCCTGCATTTTTAGGAATGTATAAAGTATGAAAACCTTGCAATCAATTTATTTGGAGAAATAATTTAAAATATATGTACTGATTCTAATACATTATAACCGTGTTTATATTCATAACACAGCAATATTCGGTCTCATAATTGATGTATAATAACAAGAGAAATAAAGTGGGCGACATTCCAATGCAGATGTCATTCATATACTGACGGATCACGTCATATACGTATACAACCGCATAGAATGCTCCCTCTCTTCGCCTCTGAAATGTAATGATATCATTCAAACAAGCGATCGACTCTGCCAGTACACGACCTATCAACAATTCACCGACTGGAATGTTCACCTAGCCATAATATCATTATCCAATACACACAAGTGACACAAGCACATGCCGATTCTAGATTTGATGCAACATAATTATATCCGTTGTTATTGATCAATAGTTTTATTTTGTAATAACATCATTGAAATCACTTATTATTATGAACCATATTGCAGTCAGTAAATTGGAGAAATAAAATTAAATATAATTACTGGTCTTTCAATATGCACCTC
Organism: Rhyacophila evoluta; assembly: GCA_022683975.1. NCBI lineage: Eukaryota > Metazoa > Arthropoda > Insecta > Trichoptera > Rhyacophilidae > Rhyacophila > Rhyacophila evoluta. Next base: position 2,800 of record JAGVSQ010008608.1, on the reverse strand, counting down.
AGGGTAGTGAGTGTTATAGCAAACGGCTGTGTATTATTCGTTTATTTTCATTTTCAGCTGAAATTTAGTACCCTACAAAAACATATTATTTCTATCACAAAAATGCATCCAGAGATGTCTCACAAGTCGTGATTTATTACAAATTATCTTAATTTAGCGATGTATTTTCTGTACGCGCGATAATTTATTTGCGCAATTTATTTTAATTGTTTATTTTTACTAACGACGAGAGCAATGGTCAAATATTATTAACTTTTATTCTTATTTCTACTTCCATATCCGTTTCTTAAATGGAGCATATAGGTACCACATGCCGTCTACAAGAATCCCTGTCATCCGCCAATTATTTTACGCCCTTCCAAATCATACCAACATCCCGTAACTTCTCTGAATACATTCTGTAGATAGCATTAAGCGGCCTTCCAGCACGATGGAAACTGATCAGCTTCAATAATGGGTAGGTTAGGTTAAGAATATCTTGAGGTATTCGCAATGTGTGGCCAAGTCAGGTCCTGCTTTATTTAATCAATAATTAGCAGCCACATGATCCGTTCTTGTATCTGTGTCAATGCTTAGAATACTGTTGCTTTGGGCCTTCGTTGTGTGACATGTTTTACAACCGTAGAACAGCATAGAATGCATGATTTAAATAGGTGCCATTTGGTTTTTACTTTGTATAACATTGCGGAATACATTTTATAGATAATATTTAGCGGTATTACAAGAGGACGAAAACCGATTGACTTGATGAAGAGGTAAGCCAAGTTAAGACTTTCTTGAGGCATCCGCAATATATGGCTGAGCTAGGTCCAGCGTCGTAGCTTCACTTTGTCACTAATTAAGTGTTGCATGGTTCGTTTTTACATATCTTCGTTTCGAACGAAGTCATGCTATCATATCCTCAGAATCAGTTGGAGGCATCTGTTTCAATACTTAAAATACGGTTGCTTCGGGTCTTTGTTGAGTGAAATGTTTATCAACCATATAGCAGCACTGTTAGAATGCATGAATTGAATAAGTGGCATTTGGTTCTTACCTTGTAGAACATTCAGAATACATTTGATCGATAATATTTAGCGGCCTTCCAAGAGGCGGAAAACTGATTAACTTGAAGAATAGGTAAGCCAGGTTAAGACTCTCTCAAGGCATCTGAAATATGTGGCTTCGCTTTATCAGTGATTAGTGGCTGCATGGTCTGCTCTTGTATCTCCTCGTTTTGAACAAAATCATACCACCGTATCCCCAAAATCAGTTGGAGGCATCTGTTTTAATGCTTAAAATACGGTTGCTTTGGGTCTTTGCTGAGTGATATGTTTTACAACCCTAAGCACTGACAAAATACACGAGTTAAACAGGTGGTATTTAGTTTTGCCCTTGTACAGCCCCAGTCATTTGGCATGAAATTTAAGGTTGCTTCAGCTATTTCTGAGATCACTTCGAAGTGCCATCTCCAGTAATGTATATCACTGTTTCGACAGTTGCTAGAAATCGAAAAAAAAAATGCTAGAAGTGCCTATTATTAATTATTGTTCAATTAAGATTATTTGTTTCTCATCGATAATATACATCATGAATGTCGAGTGATATTATAATATATATGTATTGACGAGCTTAAGGTGGACAATTATGTAGCTTTTTTAGCAATACATTTTACAATTATTTTTGATACCAGTCAAAACAGCCAATATCTGACATGGCCGCATCAAACATTGTGACACAGATTTTCTTTTTCACCATATCTGCTAAAAAAGTAAAACATGCTCAGTGCCGCGCCGTGGGTTGGAGTCGCCCTTGTGCAAATATTTTTTGTGACTATCTGTTTACATATTTTCACTGATTCATAATGAAATGTTCCAGCCCTTTTCAAAGTATTGTATACAAGTATCTTATCTCTTTATTATACTTATATTAGTTTTCATTTTGAAAATTTCATTGCATCTAAAAAATACAGGAAAAATTATTACATTTCTTTTATAAATGGCACCCATTATATTAAGACACCCGTGTGTGGTACGCAATCTGCACATAAGGATGGCACGGCCCTGATCTTATGGATCTACACAGTATGAACATATGCGCTCTGAAAGTGAATTACACGAATTTCCCCGATGTGAAGACATAATTATCTTGACAGATTCATTTGCATGAGAATTAGTTATCAGATAATTGCTCAACTGAATGACCATTCAGTTTTGCATTTTTTTTCAAATTCAGCAGATGTAAAAAACGAACCTACGTTCCCCAATTCGTTACCCACACACTAACCTCTCAGCTACGAGGGACGTAAATAAATATAGCTATTGTAAAATATAAACACAGCTAACGAATTCTCGGAAATCAAAATTATTTACCCAAATGATTTTGGCTATGTTTTATCCCGTCACAAATCGAAGCTCTCGATGTAGAGTCAATTTAACCCCATGAATCCGGCAGGCGTGTCAATTTGATTGTCGTCAAAGGTGGTTCGTGAGTCGCTAATTGGGACCTAATGGATTTTGATGCATCGCCGAAGTACTTCATACACATTTGATTGGTTTGATAGATGATTCCCAACATATGTCAATGTCTATTAGATATTTTTTAATGTAACTAAAAATACTGGGAATTTGTTGAATTTAAATGTGAAACAATGCAAAAGAGAACTGTGTACTTAATCAAATTGATTATGTAGTCTAAGTTATTTGCTATTGCTATGCTTATTAAATTATTGTCTTTTATTTATTACTAGCTGAACTCGGCATGCGCTGCAATGCACTATAAAAGAGTATTGTGTATTTATGTAAAAGAATATTGATTAAAT